>CAUYPK010128050.1:0-48055 GCA_963574355.1 Loris lydekkerianus
AATAAAATAAAATAAAATAAAATAAAATAAAATAAAATAAAATAAAATAAAATAATAAAATAAAATAAAATAAAATAAAATGCTTTGAGGAATGTAGTGCCTTGACTGTTATTGAGCTAGGTTGTCTGAGCCATGTTATGTGACCTCATCTTTGTCATTTAATATATTAATAAAATGGCAATTGATTATATAATAATAGTATCTTTTTTCTGTCCTGTTTGCTCGTGCTAAGTGTTTCCTCGCCCACATCCTTTCTCATCCTTCCAACATGCTGGGAGTAGGTTTCTTATCCCCATTTTGCTGATGAGGAAGTGAGACTGGGGGTGGGGTGGGAATGTGGCCAGTGAAGTGTTGGGGGGGTGGCAGGGCCAAGGATCAGCTCAGGCTTTCAGACCCAAGAGCTGGCGGCGCCCACCACCAACTCTCCACTCTGTCCCATGGCTCTACCTGCTACATTTCTATTATGGTCGTGACTTATTCTCAGAATGAACTCCCCATCACATTGGTCCTTGGTTCCCGCAACTATGATGACAATGACAACTGGTCAGCTCTGGACCGAGCGTGGCAGATATGGACGTGGGGAGGCCCGGAGGAAGGGCAGAGTGGGCTCCTTGTGGGAAGGGTGGGCCTGGCAGGCAATTAAGACAGGGAAGGCCAGCGAGAATCAACCCAGGGCTGGAGCAGGAAGGCCACCATCAGAGGACTCCCCTGAGCTCTGGGCAGCTGGGCTCATCTCCCTCTGTCTGCTGCAGGATGGGGTGCGTGAAGTCCAGGTTCCTACGGAATGGAGACAAGAGCTCGAAAACTGAGTCCAGCACCAACCCGCACAGCCCTGTGGGTACACAGGATCTTCCGTCTGTGGCCAAGCTGGTGAGTAGGGGAGGAGTCTGGTGTCCCAGGGGGCTGCCCAGAACTGCACCAACATTGCCTCAACAGCCTCTTGTCTTCCTGAGGCTGGGCAGTGGCCATCAGCCATGCCCTGACCCTCCAGGCTACAACTCCAGGAAGCACTCAGGACAGGAAGTTGCTTTTCCTTCTTCTACAGTCCAGGCTTTGACCTGTCAGCCTGGGCCCCACAACCAGGTCTGAGTGAGCATTGCAGGCCTCAGGCTGGGGCAGAAGTGTGGGGGAAGACTTGTCTGGGGTGGACACTTGGTGAACAGGACAACTTCTAGTGCAAGACCCAGGTTCCGGTGGAGACACACTGACTGTGTAATTTTTTAAAATATTTTTAATTTTTTTTTTTTTTTTTTTTTTTGAGAGACAGGGTCTTTCTCTGTCACCCAGAGCTGACATGTGGTGACTTGAGCATAGCTCATTGTAACCTTGAATTCCTGGTCTCAAGGAGTCCTTCCTCCTCAACTTCCTGAGTAGGTGGGACTACAGGTGTGCACTACCATGCCCAGCTAATTTTTATTTTATTTTATTTATTTTGTTCTTTTTAAGTTGTTGTCTAAGATTTAGAGGCTTTTTAAAATTTCAGAATATTGCAGGAGTACAAATGTTTCATTACATAAATTGCTTTTGTACAGTTTGAGTCAAAGTTGTAAGTGCACCTAACATGCAGATAGCATGCATTGAGGTGATTTTTTTTCTTTCTTTCTTGTAGAGATGAGGTCTTGCTATGTTGCTCAGGCTGGTCTTATCCTTCTGGAGTCAAGTGCTCCCGCCTCAGCCTCCCAAAGGGCTAGGATTACAGGCGTGAGCCACTGTCCTTACTGTTCTTTGAATAGCTACTGTGGCCCAGGCACCGGAGTGAGATGTTTCTACATCATCACTCCTCACCCAAAGGTGTAAGGCAGGAGTTTTGCCACTTTACAGGGTGACTAAGGCTCTAAGACAAGGATGTCCAGCTGTGGCTTATGGGCCACACCCAGATTATATGAGGACCGTTTTGCTTTTCTGTGGTGTCAGATAGCAGGAGAAGTATGCATGGGCACAGACCTTTTTTCTTTCTTTGTTCATCAGTTTTCATTAGTGTGTATGTATTTATTTACTGTGTAACCCAAGAGAACTCTTCTTCTGATGTGTGGCAGAAAAGAAATAAGGTTGGGCCAGCAGTAGAGTTGGGTCTCTAACCCAAACTTGCCGTTCTTCCTCCTCTGTGGCCCTTTTGTCCATCCCTCTATCTGAGGTGGTCTAGGGGAGCACAGCCCCTGCTTGATGGCTCCTGAGGCGGGGGTGCACTGGTTTCCTTAGAAATTTCCATTCTTCCTAATAGAAGGAAGGCCTATTACCCATGACACTCCTTGATCTCAAACACTCCCTTTGCCCTGTGACAGTATTTGTTGAAGGTGAAGGTCTTATCCCAGCCCATCCATCCCTTCCGAATCATCTTTCACAAATCCTGCATTCCTGGCCTCCCTCTCTCTTCTTGCCCTTCTCTAGGGATGATGACTAAAACAGGATTAATTATGGGAATAGAAGAATAAGGAATGATCACCTCCCTTCCTCTGACACTCAACCTCTATTAATGCACCCTGAAATTACATGAACTTCTCGTACTGGTGACTCCCTAAGCAGAGCACAGACTGTAAAGCTAAGTCATTCCCAGTCTGCTCCTTTCCTAACCTAAGTGGCCCTGGGCCCCGTCTTGGTGAGGGCGCCAGGTTCTCGGGTTCTCTGAGGTCCTCGGGTTTTTCACCAGCAGAAGGCAGAGGGTTTCTTCCACCAGTTTCTGGTTGTCCTTTCAAACATCAGATTTGAGGGATGCAGTCATTTATTATTCTACAAGGCTTGTCCTACAAGGCTTTAGTCAGTAAGTCTTCCTCAGAGACAGGGCTCACAGGCCACATTACTTTGACAGACACTGGGTGAAACTGGCTGGTCCCCTGCAGCTCTCCTCAGGGCCTCTGTGAATCTTTGGAATGGACTTTGGGAATCTCCCAAAATATAATATTTCCTCAGTGTTTCCTAAGCTTGTTTCTTCAAATTAATGTCTCCTTATATATGTGACCCACAATGCTTCTTAAAAATTAAAAAAAAAAAATTCACAAATTAGAGGTAAAGCTACAGTGTCTATTGACCAATGCCTCCCTCCTGAGAAGTGTCACACCCCAGGGGTCTCACTGTTTGTGTGGTGTCGACCTTTGCAAACCTTTTTCCATGAATCTACCTGCACATGCATCTAGGATGTGTCCACAGGGAACATTTAGGAAGTGGGTATGTGTACTTTATATTGGTGTATTGTTTATCATTCTGTAGGACTAGCTTTTTTTCACTCAACGAAGTATCTATGAGGTCAAATGATATCAAGTAATGAGTCTTGGCCTCCCTGTTAAGGTGCCAATTCCCCTGTGGATGAACCCTTAGATCGTTTCACATACATGATGGGATATGTTGGTAGACCTACAATTTATTCAAACACACCTTGAAAAATACAGATCTGGACCAACCCTTCATGTTGAGGGGAAGAGCCAAGCAACATCCCCCAGTATGTCCAAGACCCAAGGTAGAGAGAGGCCACAATGCAAGAAATCTGCTGACACTACACAAGAGAAAAACTCAATTCAATGAAGTTGGGGAAAGAGGGAGGGAGGAGAGGGGAGGAGGCAGAGGGATTGGTACATTCCCACTTAATGGGCACAAAGTGGGGGTCTATGGCACACCTCTGGGGGTAGGAACACAACTACAACAGGGGCTATTCCTAACAAATGCAAACATTGTAACCTAATTCTTTGTACCCTCAAATTAACCCCAAAATAAAAGAAAACACTTAGTATCTGCAGTAGATGAGTTAATATACAAAATTAAAAAAAGAAATCTGCTGGCTGATCTTAATGTGCTGTGTGGTATTAGTCACGTCCCCAGCCCTCTCTGGGCCACCTCCATGACACATAGGACTGGGGTAAGATCCTCTTCAATGTCCTTCTCAATACACACTCTGCCAAATTCATTCCCTTCTCCCTTTTCTTCCCCACAGGGGCCTAACAGCTACAATGGCAACCCGCCAGGGTCTATGGAAGGTAAGTATCTGACAAGTCCTGGAACTGCGTATCATGTACAGGATTAGGTTAGATTCTAGATCAGAGCTTGAGGCGATAATCCCAGTCAAAATCACCCTTGAAAATCCCCTGAATTGCCCCTGAAGTCCTTCACACAGGCTACTGTGTTTCTATAACACTGTTTAGTAACATGAACAAACACTGATTGCTTTCAACTCTAGAATTGCAGGGAGCATGGGAAGATGCTGACTCAGAGTGGACATATCAGTGGGTCCAGAGCTGGACATCGGGTACTGGGTTGGGAAACTCCCAAGGCTGTGGTCTGCTTGGATAAAGCTTCCATCCCACACACCTCCCTTCCCAGCAGGCTCTGAGGAAATCATCGTGGTTGCCCTGTACGATTACGAGGCCATTCACCATGAAGACCTCAGCTTCCAGAAAGGGGACAAGATGGTGGTCCTGGAGGAGTGAGTCCCCCTAAGACATACCTGCCTCCACTACTCAGTCCTGCTCTCTCTCCTGCTTCAGTACAGAACCTGATAGGCGATCTCATCCTGGGTGTAGATGGTTGATGAACCCGATCATAATAGAGGAAAAAGGGCTTGCTGCCAGCCCAGGTGACAGCCACAGTAAAGGGGACTGCACGCTCACTAATGGTGCATGTCCAGACCTGGAAGGACAGGTGAAAGCATCTTCAAGGAAGCCTTCCTAAGGCTCCCGTGATTAAGCTACCTGTAGAGCAGGCCCTACTGAGGTGACTCTGCATTTAGAAGCCCTTGAGTCTCTGACTGTGTCACCTCCAATCTCCTACAGCCCTCCTCAACAGTGGCTATAGTGTCCAAGATGTTCTGGGGCCCAAGCATGGGAGTGGTCATGCTTGATCAGACCCTTGAGTCCACTCCTGCTCTCATCTCCAGCTGAGCCTCTCTGAGTCTTGCATGGACACAGGGACCTGACTCAGGCATGGCTAGTAAGGCCAAATCTGCAAGTCCAAAGGAAGAAGAGTGGGTTCAAGGGCCCAGGGCTTGGGCTGTGGGTTCAGAGACAGGGCTTGGTTTCAGACTCTCGAATGCCCAGTGGGGACAGTTGTAAAGATCCCTATCTAAGCATGGGGCAACACCAGGGGCCAGGACTGGCCTGTTTCCTTGTGGCTTCCTGGGGGTCAGGGAGTTCCGAGGCAAGTCTGGGAGGCTCAAGGGGACTAGAGAATGGTCCTTCTGCCCCATGACCCCTTTACTTCCTCCTGTCCATCAGGTCTGGGGAGTGGTGGAAGGCTCGATCTCTGGCCACCCGGAAAGAGGGCTACATCCCAAGCAACTATGTCGCCCGTGTTGACTCTCTGGAGACAGAGGAGTGAGTATTCCATTTCCTGTCTTCCAGAGAGAGCATGAGCAAAGCCAGTCTTGTTCCTATCTCAGGACCTTTGCACACACTATCTGCCCTGCCTGGCTTGCTCTTCCTAAGGCTCTTGGCTTAACTGACTCCTCTCACCCTTTGGGTCTCAGAGAGGACTTCCCTGACCACCCTGTCTAAACAGGTCTCCTCTGTGACTCTCTCTTGAGGAAACCTGGTTTATTCCCTTCTGAACACTTCTCACTAGCAAAAATGACCTTGTTCCTTTGGTTGTTCACATATGCATTGTCTGTCTACCCCAGAAGGCTGAGAGCTCACAAGAGCAGAGACTTTGTCTGCTGTACCTCTAACCCAGGTTGGCATGCAGTAGGTGCACAATAAGTGTTTGTCAAATGAAGCATATGGTCACACCAAGAGGGGTCTTTGGAGAGGTGAGATGGCTCGCACCTGGCCAGTCATCTCTCATTTGATTCATTCAGCAAACATGTGCCTACAACTCACCAAGCCCTATACTAGGAGCAGAGACTGTGAGAATAAGACATAGCCCTGCCCTTAAGAACCTCCCTGTGACCCGTCATTCTTGGCTATAGGTTCTTCTTTGTGTCAAGCTTGACTCTCTGAAAATATAGTTATATCTCAATCATTCATTCATCCATCCATCCATTCATCCAACCATCCAATAGATACCTGTTCAACCCCTACTGTATCCTTGGCCCTATTTCTGGGATACAAGATGACTTAGATGGGACTCCCCCCTGGAGATGTTTATAACATGGTGGTAAAGGCTGATGAGTAAAATGATGACTGCACCATGGGGTGATGATATAACCAATTAAAAACCAGCCCCCACTGTTTTATCCCCTCTGCCTCCTCCCTTGAACTAGATGGTACCGTGGGTTTGGGATGCTTTCTGTTAAAAATTAAACTGGTTAGGCTTTTCCCATCATAAAGTCACCCCCTTCTTTGTGACCATGAAACTACATGCCATAGGGGGTCTTAGCAGCTTCTCTCTCCTCCTGGACTTTTTCCTGGTATTCCATGTTCTGTTTCTCTACTCCAGGATCTGAACACTTACAGAATCCCAGTGTCACCTCGTGTGATCCTTATAGCAGTCTTGGATTGGCTGGTATTATTCCTCAAAGGCAACATAATTCCTAAGTGGTAAAGGCAGGCTGCTGGCCTTGTATAGTGGGTTATCATTTGCAAGCAAGGCCAGAACCTAAATGGGTGGTTCTCAACTTGAGTAGGCATCAGCATCACCCAGGGAACCGGCTGACCACATGGTTTCTGGACCTCGCTGTCTGTTTCTGAATGTGAATTTCTAACAAGTTCTCGGGTGAGGGGGTCTGACGCTGCTGGTCCAGGAACCCATCTTAGGAACCATTAATCTAAACACACATATTAGCCCTCACAGTGCCCTCACGGGTCTGTGTCTGCACAAAAAGCTGCTAACAGGGTGGCGCCTGTGGCTCAGTGAGTAGGGCACCGGCCCCAGATACTGAGGGTGGTGGGTTTGAACTCAGCCCCTGCCAAACTGCAACAACAATAACAAAAAAAGCTGCTAACAGAGGTGGGAAGGGGGTGGAATGGAATCTTACTTTCTCCCACCCCCTCCTGAAATAGGCAATATTTTCAAATGTTTCAAAATGCAAATGGTTGGGGAAGGATGTAGAATTCAGTGTGAAAAGTCCCTCCCACACTGCCTTCAACCAGCCACTTCCTCTTCCCAGAAGCAACCAGTTTCTTGTGAGTCTTCCCAAAAGCTTTATACTTACATAAGCAAATACATCTACCTCTCCTTTATTTTACACAGTAGTAGATACATAAACAAAAACACTGCCCTGCACCTCTTGTTCAGATCGTCCACGCAGAATCTCCTTCCTTTTCACACCGCAGAATGTCCTGTCCATGCCCCCGTCCATTCAACCGGTCCCCTGTCTGTGGAGCTGCTTCCAGTCCTGTGCTTCAGTAAATCTCCTTGTTTATATGTCATATTTTTTCCTTGAGCAAGATCTGTGGGAAAACATCCTAGAAGTAGAATCGCCAGGGAGACAGTTCTTATTATATGTAAGAGGAGACAGTTCCTCTTACATTGTTGAATATTTTACTATATCACTTTACAACATGAAAGCAAAGAAGGCAGGTGGGCAACATAGCATGGTGATTAAGAGCTTGGGCTCTGGAGTTAGACTGCCTAGATTTGCCTCCTGCCTCCACAACTTCCTAGCTGTATGACTATGGCCAAGTTACTTGCCTTCTCTAGCTCTCAGTTTCCTTATTTGTAAAATGGGACTAATAAAGGTGACAATGCCATAGATTTGTTGGATGGATAAAATAATTCAGTGGATGTTAGCTTTCCCCCCAGTTGATAACAGAGTAAACAGAGGTCCAGAGAGGGAAAGCCACTTGCTCAAAGTCACACAGCAGGTATATATGGCAGGGCCACAGCCTGCTAATGTCTGGCTGGGCTTCTTCCATCACAGTACACGAAATGCGTCTCACCCTAGCAAAGAGAGTAATAAATTTGGCTGCTGTTCCTTGAAGTTTTCCACCAACTCCGAAATATCCAGGAATAATGAAGAAAAGTTCCCAAGATATGGTTCCAAGTATGAAATTGTTTGCAATCTCACATTTTAGCTTTGAAATTCATGCCAACTTTGTATTTGGCTCTGTGTACACAGAGGAGGATTGACTGTGAAGCTAACAAACCTCAGGCCCTCACTCCCACAGGCCTCCAGCGCCCTGAGAGGAACCCTCCCTGAGGTCATGTGTGCATGTGAAATTTGCAAAAGTAAGATTATTGATCACAGTTGGCCAAGACTGCTGACTCTTCCCACCCAGTCCTCCTGTCCAGCTTCTTGTCCCTCACATCAAGTGACACTGGAAAAACCCATGAGCATTTTGCATTTGTGCTGCTATATTATTTTTCTTAAAGAAAGCCCTCCCTAACCTCCAAATTGCACAGGCTTCAGTCTCAGCAAACTGCATTCACTTCTGGGTATTTTGATATCAAAAGAATGACTCTACCCCCACCCCCACCAAAAAAAAAAAAAAATCTTTGAGTAAAAACTGAGGCTTCACAGAGCAAGTCCCTCAGTATCCTGACTCCCACATGGACACTGCATGGACACAGGTGCCCTGTGTGAGCAGGACAGGACTCCACATCCCAGGTTCACACATGTGTTCTTCCCTTTCCACCAGGTGGTTCTTCAAGGGCATCAGCAGGAAGGATGCAGAGCGTCAACTCCTGGCTCCCGGCAATGTGTTGGGCTCGTTCATGATCCGAGACAGCGAGACCACCAAAGGTGACACTAACCCTCCTTATCGCATCCCTCCCTTCAGAGGTACCCCAGCCATGACTGGCCACCACCCCTCACTCAGAAACACACTAGGGGAGGCTGAACAACACAACCAGGCTGCATGGCTGCCGTGTTTTCTCCTGCCTATGCCACCCCGAGCCAGAGAGGGTTGAGACTGTGTGTGGCTTGGCCCTTCTTATCCTTGTAGTTGCCAGCTTAGATCAATGGAAGTAGTCTCATGTCATTGAGCCCTAGAAACAAAAGTCCTGATCACCCTTGATCTTCACTAGCTTGTATTTTTTAAAAATACCCATCACAATGTACATCGTTCTTGTCCACAAGCCTGATTCCTCTTGCTCCCTCCACCCACTATAAGGAAATGAAGTTGCAGGAAGAGACCCAAGGCCAGAGTCCTCCTCTGGGACTCGCTTAAAATGCTCCTAGGAAGCATTTGGAAGTTCCAATGTCAGGTGACCTGCTTCCTAAAACTCTTGCTCTGTGAGAGCGGCTTCATACTGGGTGGGTACATTAGAGGCAAGAACAGTGCCGGAAAACATCACAAACTCAAACATTACATAAATCAACTGAGGCTAATTTCCCCAGGAGTGACAAATAATAGAATTCTTGTGATTCCGGATTTCGCATGCAGAGTGCACATTTGCTACTACGTTCAGATTCACAATTGCTTAATTCAAATAAATCCAATAATTTCAGGGTACCCTGAAGCAAACAGAGTTGGGGAAATTGATCCAAGGTATCTGTGTGGCCCTCCACCCCTAGCTCTCTGAATTGGTGAAGCCTGAATGTGACTAGTCCAATCAGGGACTTCTTGGGCTTTATTTCCTCCTCAAGCCCCCTTCAAGTCTTCAAGGGAAAAGAAATGAGACAAAAAAGGCAAAGAGAGGCACAGCCCAGCACTTCTCCTCTCCAACTGTGCCCAGGAGAGCTTGGGGATTGGGCTAGTCCATACTGCAGACAGGGAAAGAAAAACCAAAGACACCATCACAGACCTGCAGGGCAGGAAGGCACCCTGGTTCAGCTGTCCCCACCCTCCAAGGCAGAGGCATGGTGAGAGTTAGCTGACTTACTAAAACTTGCAGCATGAGGCTCCTGAATCCCACATGCTACTTCCTGGATTCTGCCCTGCCCCCATCCAGCATCAGCCAAGCCAGCTTCACCTTGACTGGGACACAGTGACCATGGGGCGGGGGCCTGGAGGCAGCTGCCTGGACTTGAATCCCAGCTGTGCCCCTTACCAGCTGTGTGATTGCAGGTGAGTTACTTCACCTTTCTGGGCCTCAATTTCCTCATCTGTAAGTAGGGTGATGATATTATAAAAGCTCTACCTCTACCATGGGGTTATTCATTTATTACAATAAACAATATGACCTATATAATTCAGTACCATGAATATTATTCATGTTCATTCATTCATTGTTCATTTGTACAGAGTGCTTAGAACAGTGCCTGGCATATATGGGCAACTGTTATTTACTCAAGATTTTTTTTTCCAGAGACAGGGTCTCACTCTGTCACCCAGGCTAGAGTGCAGTGACAAGATCAGAGCTCACTACACCCTTGAACTCATGGGCTCAGTTTCCTAAGTGGCTAGGATTATAGGTGTGTGCCACCACATTCAGCTAATTTTTTTTATTTTGTGTAGAGACAAGACCTCACTATGTTGCCCAGACTGATGTCAAATTCCTGGCATCAAGTGATCTTGCCATCTCAGTCTCCTGAGTAGCTGGGATTATAGGCGCCAGCCACCAACCACACACAGCTTCATTCAACAATCAAACACCCCCGGATCCTACAACATTGTGCTATTATGGTAGAGAAAACTGAAAGACAGGGGGGCTGAGAACTTGCCCAAGAGCACAGGTCACAGACTGCAGAACTGTGGTCCTGGCCTGGACACTTGTGTGTTTCTGATCTATGTGATAACATGCGCATCAATTAGGTTCCTATGGCTGCCATAACAAATTCCTACAAATTTAGTGGCTTAAAATAGCATAAATCTATCACCTTACAATTCTTGGGGTCAGTAGTCTGATCCCCTGGGCTCAATTTAAGGTGTCAGCAGGACTAGCTTCTTCTGGAGGCTTCAGGAGAGAATCCATTTTCTTGCTTTTTCAGCTTCTTGAGGCCAGAGCATTCCTTGGCTCGTGACCCCTTTCTGTCATGTCTCCAGCCTCTTATTTCCACCCTCACATCTACTGACTTTGACCTTCTTGCCTCCCTCCAACAAGGACCAATGTGATTACATTGGGGTCACTTGGATAATCCAAAATGATTTCCCCATCTCCAGATCCTAATCACAGCTGAGAAGTCCCTTTAACCACGTAAGGTAACACAGTCCCAGTTTCCAGGATTTAGGGCGTGAACATCTTGAGGGACCGTTATTCAGCCTACGAAAATGCATTCACCTTTTAGTAACCAGACTGTATTTCTGAATAGTCTGACTTTTTACCAAACTAGTATGATTTGTTGGCTTTTTGTTAGATGGAAGGAAAGGAAAAGAAAGGAAAGGAAAGGCAAGGCTGATCGATCAGAAATAGTAATGAAGATGATGATGATAACCAACATTTGATGAATGTTTAGGTCCTAAGCACTTTACGAGCATACTTCTTTTAATTGTTAGGCAATGTGGTGAGGCAGGGAGGCATGATGATTAGTCCCATTCTACAGATGAGGAAACTGAGGCACACAGAAGCGATGTGGTCACTTGCCCAAGGTCTCACAGATGGACATGGTAGAGCCAGACTCCACAGGCGCACTCCGACTTTTGTGGACTCCTGCCTAGGTGCCAGGACAGTGCCAGTGGTAGTCTTACAGGGATGTCAGGAAGGGGTGTCAGGGTATTGACCCGAGGTGGCAGACCTCTGAGGTGCCATTCTGGGGGATTTCTCTTGCCTAATGCAGGGAGCTACTCGTTGTCTGTGCGAGACTACGACCCCCGGCAAGGAGATGCAGTGAAGCATTACAAGATCCGGACCCTGGACAACGGGGGCTTCTACATCTCCCCAAGGAGCACCTTCAGTACCCTGCAGGAGCTGGTGGCCCACTACAAGAGTGAGTCCTGCCCCAGGGTCACGCCCGGGAACCTAGCCATGGCGCCCTGCAGCCTCTGAGGCCTGCTGGACTCTTCCTGACCCCCCAAGGCAGAAGGGGTAACCCCAGCCCCCTACAGATTGCTTTGGATTCTCCTGAAGGCTTAGGCCTGTTGAGCAGGAGGTTGGAGGTACCCACAATGTAGAGGTCGACCCCATCATGCTCTGCTCTCTTGGGAATGTCCCTGATGATAGCAACCAGGTGGAACACTAGCCAGATGCAGTGGACCAGACAGGCAGGCCTCGAGGGGCAGCCTCTGGCTGGCTCGGTGCTCATTGCCCTCAGCTGACCAGGGAATCTGTTCCAGAGAGTAACGATGGTCTCTGCCAGAAGTTGTCGGTGTCCTGCGTGTCCCCCAAGCCACAGAAGCCTTGGGAGAAAGATGCCTGGGAGATCCCCCGGGAATCCCTCAAACTGGAGAAGAGACTTGGAGCTGGACAGTTTGGGGAAGTGTGGATGGGTAAGGACCCAGGGCCAGTGCCAAAGGCCCACAGGGGAGGAGGAGAGGGAGGGCACTCACTTCCAGGAACATCTTAAGGCAAAGTGGGAACACTACCCAAGGCAGAAGGGGGGATTTGAATAACAGCCACAAAGAATAGCTCCTCTGATAGCAAACCAAATTGTCCTGCTGTGCAAACATTGATTTGCCTTGCAGACCAGGCCCCTAAGGGTCAAAAACTTCCTCCTGGGAAGCAGGAGTGCTGGCTGAGGAATCCCCTTCCCCCACTGTAGGGACCTAAGACAGTTAGCTGAAATAACCACAGGTCTCTAAGGATGATGAGAATTAAGCATGGGAGCCAGGCACAGAAGCTCACACCTATAATCCTAGCACTCTGGGAGGCCAAGGCAGGCGGATTGCTTAAGCTCAAGAGTTCAAAACCAGTCTGAGCAAGAGGAAGAACCCATCTCTACTAAAAATAGAAAAATTAGCTGAGCATTGTGGCAGGTGCCTGTAATCTCAGCTACTGGGGAGACTGAGACAAGAGGTTTGCTTGAGCCCCGGAGTTCGAGGTTGCTGTGAGCTATGATGCCACAGCACTCTACCCAAGGCAACAGAGTGAGACTGTTTCAAAAAAAAGAAAACCAAATTAACCTCTAATCCTAGCACCTGGGAGGCCGAGGCTGGATTGCCTGAGCTCACAGGTTTGAGACCAGCTTGAACAAGAGCAACACCCCTGTCTCTAAAATTATCTAAGCATTGTGGTGGGCTCCCGTAGTCCCAGTAACTTGGGAGGCTGAGGCGAGAGAATCACTTGAGCCCAAGAGATTGAGGTTGCTGTGAACTACAACGCCATGGCACTCTACCAAGGGTGACAAAAGTGATTCCCTTTCTAAAAAAAAAATTAAGCATGGGGAAATGTGCTTGCTTCAGCAGCACATATACCAAGCATGGGGAAATGCAATTGGAGATTTCCAGGTGGGTCCAATGCTGGCATCATGGGCATCAGAAAGGCATGTTCCAGCCCTGCTGCCCCTCCCCCAGTACCTTGAGAACAGCAATGGCTGCCTTCCAGGATGTGGGGTAGAAGCACAGCCCGGCTCAGCGTGTGGGGCATCCCACTGTGTTAATACCCTACTGCCTTCCAAATGGGAGTGAAGATAGCTTACAGAGATGCCAACAACTCAGCCAGATAAAACAGGTTCAAAATCCAAGTATTTCTTTTCTTGGAGAGGAAGGTGAGACAGATCTGAGTGGTGAGGTTGGAAAATTAAAAATATCATACAAGACCTTAGACTTTTACTTCAGGAAGACCACAAATCTGGATTGGAGCTTCCTGGAAGCCAAATGGCAACATGGAAACCAGAGCAATTATGAGATTGATGAGATCCACAAAATGAAGCAGGGTGGGGTGGGGTGGGGTAGGGTGGATGAACAGCATGTGCCAATCCCTGTGGAGGGAGGGGAGTGGGGTGCTCAAGAGACCGAGTGGCAGACAGGGTGGTTGATCCATAAAGGCCCGATGAGGCCAGAGGTGTGGGCAAGGGTGAACAGGGCCTTGTGGGTCATAATAAGTCTGGGTTTTATTTTAAGAGCAGTGTTTTGTTTGGGTTTTTTTTGGGGGGTGGGGGTGTTGTTTTTTTAGACAGAGTCTCACTTTGTCACCCTCGGTAAAGTACCCTGGCATCACAGTTCACAACAACCTGAAACTTTTGGGCTTAAGCGATCATTATGCCTCAGCCCCTCAAGTAGCTGGGACTACAGGCACCTGCCACGCACAGCTATTTTTTTTAAAAGACAAGGTCTTGCTCTGGCTCAGGCTGGTCTCAAACTCGTGAGCTCAGGCAATCCACCCACCTTGGCCTCCCCAAGTGCTAAGATTTCAGGCATAAGCCACTGCATCTGGCCATGAGCAGTGTTAAGATTAAAGTGGCAAGGGTGGGTGAACATTGTTTTGAAGTTATTTTTTAATCTTTGCAACAGCCCTTCATAGGGAGTGATTAACCTTTCTGCTTTGCAGATGGGGAAAGCACAGTTCAGGGAGGTTAAGTGACTTGCCCAAGTATGCACAGCTAGGTGAAGCACCCTTGCAGCCCACACCTGTCTGAGGCCTGAGCCCTCTGTGAGGGCTACGACGGGCTGGGGAAGGCAGGTCTGCAGCCAGGCCTTCCAGTGGGTGGGGGACACCAGCAGGTTCTGACCACTTACCCTGCTCCCTGTCTGCCTCCAGCCACCTACAATAAGCACACCAAGGTGGCAGTGAAGACGATGAAGCCCGGCAGCATGTCGGTGGAGGCCTTCCTGGCCGAGGCCAACCTGATGAAAACCCTGCAGCACGACAAGCTGGTGAAGCTGCACGCAGTGGTCACGGAGGAGCCCATCTACATCATCACAGAGTTCATGGCCAAAGGTGCCGCATGCTGGGCACCGGGGATGCAGGGTGTGCTGGTACTCACCAGGGGCAGGCTCCAGGGTGACTTGACATGGTTGTGGCCAGGACTCTTCCGAGCAGCACTCCCCAAGCACCTTAATGTGCAATAGTCCAGCTCTCCTGGCTAGTGGGGTGAAGTTATGTTAAGGGGTCACTGAGAGAAAGAAAAGGAGAACATGGAGCTTCCAGGAGAGGGGAGTAGGGCCAGACCCTACTGGGCGACAGGGGAAGAGGCTTAT
Organism: Loris lydekkerianus; assembly: GCA_963574355.1. Classification (NCBI taxonomy): domain Eukaryota; kingdom Metazoa; phylum Chordata; class Mammalia; order Primates; family Lorisidae; genus Loris; species Loris lydekkerianus. The sequence continues at coordinate 14,817 of CAUYPK010128050.1, forward strand.
GTGTTCACTGTGAGTCTTAGGGACCAGGGGTGATGCCCCTCATGAGCCACCTTCCCCGTCTGCTCTGAGAAAAGGAGCCTGCAAAGCAGCAGTCCCTGCACACACACACACACACACACACACACACGCACATGCACATGTGCACACATACGTTACACGCACGCATGCACAGGCACACATGCACGCACACACACGTGCACACACAAAAACATGCACTCGCACACATGCACATGCACATACACATACACACGTGCATACATGCACGCACACATACACACACACATACATATGCGTACACACACACATACGCACGCACACACATGCACACACATAATTCAGGATCTCTCAGGGACTTGTTTAGGCCACCATTTCATAACCATTTTCTACCCCTGCCCATTTTTGGATAAACAGAAACATCTTACACAATCTCATTTAGTATCATTTGGATTCTCAGACCTGTTGTCATTTTCTAAGTATACCATTATGGCAGCCTTGCACAGCCATGATCCCAGGCATGGGTCTCAGAAGGCTTTCTCAGCCACAGAACCCAACTAGCAATCGGTCACTTCAAAAACAAACAAATAAACCAAAACTCTCCAGTTCTCTTTCTCAAACACTACGAATGATAAATATTTGTGTTTAAATCCAGTACTATGGCGAGGCAGGTGGTGCCTCACGCTTATAATCTCTGGGAGGCCAAGGTGGGTGGATCGCTTGAGCTCAGGAGTTCAAAGACCAGCCTGAGCAAAAGTGAGACCCAGTCTCCACTAAAAGAAAAAATTAGCAAGGCGTTGTGGTGGGTGCCTGTAATCCCAGCTATGTGGGTAGGGGAGGCAAGAGGATCCCTTGAGCCCAGGAGTTTGAGTTTGCTGTGAGCTATAATGCCACAGCACTCTACCCAGGGTGACAGAATGAGACTCTGTCTCAAAAAAAAAAATAAATAAATCCACTACTATGAAAACTTTTAACCTTGTACTGAAGTAGTAAGAGTAGTAACTGTTCCTCCCGCCCCGTGTAGGAAGCCTGCTGGACTTCCTGAAAAGTGACGAAGGCAGCAAGCAGCCCTTGCCCAAGCTCATCGACTTCTCAGCCCAGGTGGGAGCCTAATGGGGAAGTTGGAGGGAGGGAAACAGGAATTCGATTTTTTATCGAACAAATATTTACTGACCCCATGAAATCACAAAAGCAATAATAATGGGCGAGACGTATTCAAGGCTCAGTATAAAAGTGTACCTTTTATGTGTAGTTTACACGCACTAATTCTTTTATTCCTCACATCATCCTCGTGAGCCACCAGTATTTTAAAACTCTTTTCTTATCTAACAAACCACCCCAAAGCTTAGAACAACAGAGATGATTCTTTTTCATGATTCTGTGGGTTGCCTGGGGTTGGCTGGGGAATTCTTCTGCTCCACACGGTGATACAAGTGCTGTGATGCCTACTGCTGAGTGCTTGCAGGGAGATTGAATGTCTAAGACCATGGCTCATCCTCCAGCGTCCCTCCACGTGGCCCCTCACCACTCACTCGTCCAACCAGAGCTTCTTTACAATACGCAGCTAGGTTCCAAGAGGGAGTGTTCTGAGGGCCCAAGCCCTGACGTGCAAGTGCTTATTAGGCCTCTGCTTTCATTGTGCTCGCTTATGTCCCATTGGCCAAAGCAAATTACAGGACCACATCTAGTGTCAGTGTGAAAGGGGACTGCATAAAGTCATGAATCCCAGGAGACATGGCACATTGGGGCCCCCAAGATAACAGTCTGGCCACAGGTAGGTAATTGGCATCTCATTTCACAAAACAGGAAATCAAGGCACAGAGAAGAAGTTAAGTACAGATGAGGAAACTGAGGCCCAGTATGCTTAAGTAACTTGCCTAAGTCACTATACTAGTTATGAGGAATGCAGCTGTGAACAAAATAGAAAAATGTTCCTGCACTCATAGACTTTGCAGTTCAGATAGGAAGACAGATTTAATACCTATTAAATAATTGAATCTCTTAGAGAGCCATGACCCAAGAGGTTCTGGCTCAGAGTCAAAAGAGCATGGTATCTAGCAAAGTAAATAATGTACACAAAACACAGAAACATTCTGAAAACCTCATTTTCTGTCTCATCTTCCCTTCACCCCCTTCAGCTCCTCTCACCCCCAGCCAGAGTGTTTTTTACTTCTGTTCTCTCTCACATGCTCTCTCCTGTCTATGGGAAAACAGGGGAGGATGAGGATGCCATGGGAGTGCACAGCTGGAGCATCTGGCCTGGTCCAGGAGCAATCAGAGGAGGCTTCCCAAGGAAAGTGGGCTGTAGGCTGAGCCTGAAGGATGAGTAGCAGTTCAGCTGATGAAGAGGAAAGGGAAGGATGATCTACAGAAGAAAAAAACCTGTGCAAAAGCCAGAAGGGGAGAACAAGGGGGCTCGACCTAATCAGCTGGAGCCTAGAGGGTGACAGGATGAAGGGAGTATGGGTTGTGCCATGGTGGGAGTGGAGCAAGACCTGGCCTGTGCCTACAGGACATGCCAAGGGCAGGGCTCATTTGAGCATGCAAATTCCAGGGGCCCAAAGGCCACCACAAGTATAATAAAAGGCTCTACTTTGGGAACCTGGAATGCCAGAGACATATGGAAATCAAGAGCAGGCATTTTTACTCCAGTGGGCACTGTCCCTGGGAAACAATAGTCTGGCCGGTTGCTATGTTATGATCATCAAACCAGCCAAGACCTTCCTGGGCAATGGTCAGAGACTGGGGCGTGATCCAGGAGACCCATCTCACAGATGGGAAAACAAACCAAGAAAGGGAAAGAGGATCTGGGCCTTTAGACACCAGGAAGCAGAGGTAGATTCAGAACCCAGGGGCAGGAAGGAGCACACCTGTGTGTCAGATGACCTCCCCCAAAGCATACAGTAAATACCTTGTACAGTATCTGCCATTAACTTAATAACTTTTGCTAACTGTAAGAATTCCTTATAAATTTCCCACACTCCCCAAACCAAGACCCTGTCTCACTCTATCCCCCCCGCATTGGTACCCCGACTCTCATGGCTCCAAACAAAGTCAGAAAGTCTCTTCAAGCTTTTGTTCTCAAGTCTGGATTTCAGGTCTGGCTGCCTCGGGCGCCCTCTGCTGTTCATTCTCACAAGTGCGTCACCCACTTGCCTCTGGCCTTGAGCCAGCTGGTTGAACCTTTTCTTTGTTTCACTTAAGTCAGATTCCGGCTCTCCGCCCCCCTCCCCCCCACCCCATTAATCTCATCAGATTGCACCAGCTATAGTCCTTCCTCCAGAGCGCTGGGGTGATGAGTTATTTAGAGGCAGCACAGGGCACTAGATTGGGAATCTGCAGACAGATTTGAGTCTGACATTCAGAATTTTCCTGGTGGTATAATCTGGAAAGTGACCTGTCACTGTAAGACAGAGCTAATGGTAATTCCTGCCTCAAAGAGCTCAGAGGCTGGTTTATAAGCTAAAAACTCTGCTTTTTGGGTATCTGGGGTTAATCTTAAACCTCTTTTGTCCAAACCCATCTAATCATCAATAGTAAAAATGTCTCCAAGGCATAATCCATGACTTTTTATTAGAGATTTCCAGGACCCCCAGTGTGATAAGAATCCTTCACTCAGCCAGCCTGGGTGGCTCATGCCTATAATCCTAGCACTCTGGGTGGATTGCTTGAGCTCAGGAGTTCAAGACTAGTCTGAGTAAGAGCAAGACTAAAAATAGAAAAACTAGCTGGGCGTAGTAGCACAGACCTGCAGCCCCAGGTACTCAGGAGGCTGACGCAAGAGGATTGCTCAAGCTCAAGAGTTTGACATTGCTGTGAGCTCTGATGACACCACAGCACTCTATCCAGGGTGAGACTTTGTCTCAAAAAAAAAAAAAAAGAAAAAAGAAAAAGAATCCTCAACTCTGTTATTCACTTGACAGCCATGATGACTTTTACATGTACATCAGAACATGTCACACTCCTGCTTAATGGCTTCTCACTCTCAGAATAAAATCCAGCCTCCTCTCTTGTCCTCCAGCACTGTCCACAATCGGCAGCCCCCTCTCAACTTCACTCTCTCCTCTGTCCTGGCATCTTCTGCTCAGCCACCTTGGCCTTGAGGCTGTTCCATAAACCCCAAGCTCATTCCTGCCCCCAGGCCTTTGTACCTGGTCCTCTCTCTGCCTGGCATATTCTTACATGACACACTTATTAGTATCAGCATTCAAATTGTAGCTAATTTCTCACCTCCTTAAAGCAGGCTTCCCTGACCAACCAAACAAAACAGCCCTCTAAGCTCATGTTTTCTTGCTCTGTCTTTTCTTTATGGTACTTGTCACCACCTGTCCAAGTAATACATCTGGCACTCAAAAACACTCAGGAGATTTTTGTTGAATTAATTAATGAATTTTTCCTACCCAGGTTCTTTGGGAAAAAGAAGATATAAAAGACATAGGAGAATATGACATGAACCCAGGTTGTCCCCCAAAACAGGGTTGAGGATGAAAGCACTTCATAGTATCCTGGTGTGTGTGTGTGTGTGTAGGTCCTAGAGAAAAAGCCCCTTTGCCTTTTCCTTGAGAACATTTCAAAGTGCTCCCTGGAAGTTTTGGAACTCTAAAGAACCCCCCAAATTGACCCAGGCCTCAAGGATACACCCCACGTGGATGGGTAAACAAAGAAATACTAACCTGAGCACTGGAAACTCCAACAAAAATGGGGGAGGTGAGGCAGATGTTTTCTAGTTTTCTCTTAGTTGGACACTCCTCTGCTGCTTTGGAGTGGACCACCTGGGGCTGGGCCAGGTCTGAGGACGAGGGTGTCTCTGTTTTGGATGCAGATTGCAGAGGGCATGGCCTTCATTGAGCAAAGGAACTACATTCACCGAGACCTCCGAGCTGCCAACATCTTGGTCTCTGCATCCCTGGTGTGTAAGATTGCTGACTTCGGGCTGGCACGGATCATCGAAGACAATGAGTACACGGCTCGGGAAGGTAGGGGACACTGCCAAGCAAGCCCATGGTGCCCACTTGGATGGGTTGTGAGTGTTAAGAATTGATACCTGTGAACGTGATTGGTAAGACGCAAAGCTCTACCCTAGTATTAGCTGTGCATTATTGAGCTTGATGGGGTCCTTCTAGATAGTGTCCTGGACTTCAGAGTCTTACTCAGTGACTTTCAGAAGGAGATTTTAAGTAGTCTGTGTTTTTTTGTTTTTGTTTTGTTTTGTATGGGGGCTTTTTTTTTTTTTTTTTTTTTCAGTTTTTGGCCGGGCCTGGGCTTGAAATCTCCACCTCTGGCATGTGGGACTGGTGCCCTACTCCTTTGAGCCACAGGCACCGCCCTTTTCTTTTCTTTTCTTTTTTTTTTTTGAGACAGGGTCTTACTCTATTACCCTGGGTAGAGTTCTGTTGTGTAATAGCTTACAAACCCCCAAACTCCTGGCTCAAGTGATTCTCTTGCCTCAGCCTCCCAAGTAGCTGGGACTACAGGTGCCCACCACAATGCCCAGCTAGATTTTTTTTTTTCATTTTCAGTAGAGATGGGGCTTCACTCTTGCTCAGGCTGGTCTCAAACTCCTGAGTTCAAGCAGTCCACCCACCTCTGCCTCCCAGAGTGCTTGGATTACAGGCATGAACCACCTCACCCATCTGAGAAGGAGATTTTAGACTAGATTGGGAAGCAGTGATTGATTTCAGACTTAAGCAAATACACATTGAAATTAAAGGTAAGAGCAACTTGATAGACAAAAGTGGGAAGAACCCAAATGTCCATATACAGGAAGGTGGATATATAAATTGTCATATATTCACACAACGTAATACCATGCAGCCACAGAAAGGTACACACCTGTGGTATTTGAGCAAAATGGGCAGCTCTCACAAACATAATGTCAAAATGAAAGAAATCAAACAAAAAAAGAGTAGGCACTAGATGGTTCCATTTTACTGAAATTGAAAAACAGACAAAACTTGTATACAAATGTTCATAGTGACATTATTTCTAATCGCCAAGAAATGGGAGGAACCCTAATTAATGTCCACCAACAAAATGTGGTATAGCCAGGCAATGAAATACTGTTTGGCCATAAAATAAAATGAAGTGCTATAACATGTTTCAACACAGATGCCCTTGAGAATATACTAAATGGAAGCCAGACACAGAGGCACATGTTGTGTGATTCCCTTTACACGGAATGTCCAGAACAGGCAGATCTAAAGAGATGGAAAATAGATAAGTTGTTGCCTAGGGCCGGCCATGGGAATTTGGGAGAAATTCAAGTAACTGCTATTGTGGAGGAGTTGGGGGGTGGTGAAAATATTCTAAAATTCACAACTCTGTGAATATCCTAAAAGCCATTAAATGGAACACTTTAAGTGGGTGGATTTTAGGCCTGGTATAAATGGCTCACACCTGAAATCTCAACACTTTGGGAAGCTGAGGCAGGAGGATGGCTTGAGGTCAGGAGTTCAAGACCAGCCTGTTTAGAACTGTAAAAACCATCTCTACAAATAATTTACAAATTATCCAGGCATGGTGGATCCTAGTTACTCAGGAGGCTAAGGCAGGAGAATCACTTGAGCCCAGGAGTTCAAGGCTCCAGTGAGCTATGTTTGTACCACTGCACTTTAGCCTGGGCAACCTAGTGAGATCTTGTCTTGTCTTTTTTTTATTTTTTTTAGAAAGAGTCTCACTCTGCCACCCTGGGTAGAGTACCAAGGCATCATCATAGCTCCCAGCAACTTCAAACTCTTGGGCGTCAGCAACTCTTCTGCCTCGGCCTCCCCAGTTGCTAGGACTACAGACACCCACTATCATGCCCAGCTAGCTGGGTATGGTGGTGGGTATCTGTACTAGCTGGGCATGGTGGTGGGTGTCTGTAGTCCCAGCTTTTGCTCAGACTAGTCTTGAACTCCTGAGCTCAAGTGATTTACTCACCTTGGCCTCCCAGAGTGCTAGGATTACAGGCATGAGCCACTGTGCCTAGCCAAGACCTTGTCTTTAAAAAAAGAAAAGGTAGGGGGGTGAATTTTGTGGTTTGTGAATTATATCTCAATAAAGCTTTTAAAGGAAAAAAAAAAAAAAAAACAGCAAAATCCATTGATAGCAATGGAGGTTGGAATAGCAGTCGCCTAAAGCACTGGGGAATTACTTAACCTCAAGAGCCATCCACTGAGAGGGCAGGAAGGAGCCTTCTAAAATCCTGAGAATGTTCAACATCTCAACTGGGTGATGATTACAGGGTATAGACTTATAAAGATGTATCAAGTTGTACATTAAAGATTTGTGCACTTTATTTCATGTTTGTTACACCACAAGTAAAAAATCTGTTGACTAAGAGTAACCACTAAAAGAGTAAAAGTAGAATGTATAATTTCTAAACCAGGAAGGGGAAAGCAGGAAATAAAACTCTGCAGAGCCAAAGGAAGGAAGGAAAGTAGAAACATGCACACCTCTGCACACACCTGCCTGTGCACACACACAGCATTTTCAACAGAATTGAAAGCATTTTCATAGAATACTTGACAATGTATTCAGTCATAAAGCAGCTCCTATCAAATTCCAAAGAACATTTATTTTATCCTATAGACCATGTTTACTATATATAATGAAGATACACTCTAAGAAAAGGCTAAGTGAACCCATCTCAGACCAGTTAAAAGGAGGAGACACCTAGTGACTGATGGAAACCTCTGAGGCAAAGATCCAAAATCCTCCCTTCCCGTATTGCCAGGGGCAAGGGGACTGAGGTATCAGCTGGGACCTGGACTCAAGGCCCCCTGAAGCCCTTCTGTCTCCAGAGATTCTGTGACCTCTAGGATCCACCCTTCTAAGTTATAGTTTGCTGAAATATCAGTTGCATCAAGGAGGTGGCCTCCCCTAACTTTAACAGGACAGATGTCCCTTCTTCCACAGGGAGATTCATTGCAGGGAAATCACAGTTCTGCAGGGGCAGATGTTGGCAGCTGTCGCCTCTGTCCTGTTCCCTTCCCTCAACAGATACCCAGCCCTGCCTGCTCCCTGGTCTGCCCCTGACTCTGCTCTGTCCAATCCTGCAGGGGCCAAGTTCCCCATCAAGTGGACAGCTCCTGAAGCCATCAACTTTGGCTCCTTCACCATCAAGTCTGATGTCTGGTCCTTTGGTATCCTGCTAATGGAGATCGTCACCTACGGCCGGATCCCTTACCCAGGTAGGGAGGGAGGCTTTAGCTGGGGTCTGCTTCCAGGGTCCAGCCTGGCAAGGACTGCATCTTGGCAGTGTATCCATTCAGACTGATTTCTGGGTCCCCACCCCTGTTCCTCTCATATTTCCCCTCTAGATTATAGGCACTGCCATCCATCCAATACCTTAAGCCTGGAATTAGCAGCTTTCCCTGACCCTTCCTTCTCTCTCAGCCCTTATAACATCCAAGCAGTCATGAGGTTCTGGCCAAAACATATCCCAAGTTGGCCAACTTCTAACTGCAGAGCCTCCAGCACATCTGGGCCAGCATTGCCTCTCCTGGGGATGCTGCAGAAGCCTCCCCCTCAGCCCTGCTGCCTCCTCCACTCCCATCCTGCAGCCTCAGGGATTGTTCTAAACTGTGAAGCTCGTCAAGTCCTTTCTCCACTTCTAACTCTTTAATGGTCTCCCGTTATAACTAGGACAAAATCCCAAACTCCCGATGTAGCCTGCAGACCTTACAAGACCTGCCCCTGCCTGCTTCTTCAGCTTCACCTCTGCCAGGGGTGGGGAACCTGCAGCCTTGGGGCCACATGTGGCTTTCTGGGTCCTTGAGTGAATCCGAATTCAATCATGGCATTCAGCACAATTGATAACTGCATTTGTTTGATATTTTCCCCATCAGACTACACTCCATGAGGCCAGAACTGTGTCTGTATTCCTTCCTACATGTCTCTGTGCATGGCATGTAGCAGGTGTTTAGCAACCACTCGTGTAATATTTTAACGTATCCCCACATCTGTGGGCAAAGCCCCACATCAATTAGGCCTGTGGGCACACAAAAATGTACCTCCAATTTAGCAGCTTATCAGTTAAAAAAAAAAAAAAAATGCGCCCAACAGTACCCAACATGTGGATTACCTGGCACTCAGTAAGTAAGGCTATCCTCTGTTCCTTTTTTGGCTGGGATGTCTCTTGGGGTGTCTGTATCCACAGCACTGGGAGATGGGCAAGAGGGACATAAAGGGCCCCTCACTTTTTATATAACTGTGCTGAATTTGAACCCTGTCTCCATTAACTGTCGCATTTTGAGAGTCACTTCACCTGTCCTACCCCACTATCTTCACCTGTAAAAACTGTAGTTAATGATATCTACCTGGAAGAAGTGGTTGTAAGGGTTAGAAATATGAGATGTGGATCAGTGATTTTTAACCAGAGAGGATCTTAGGTATGCAGTGAAAAATTTTAAAGATCATTAATTAAATTATTTTTGAAAGAAGTTCAAAGCACAGTAAATATATTCCTTTTTTTTTTTTTTTTTTTTTTTTGCTCAAAATGATTTAAGCATGCCATGGAAGTTTAAGTATAGGCTCTGGTGTGCCACGAGATTAAAAAAAAAAAAAAAGGTTGAAAAATGCTGATGCAGACACGGCTTCAGTCAAGAGTATTTACTGAATTCCTACCATGTGCACTGAGGATACAGGGAGACACGAGGTTGCTGGTCCCGAGCACCTATGCAGAAGGAGCTCACTATCTAACCTGAAAGAACATGCCCTAAACAAAAAGAAAAGAAATCAGGGGAATGTGAGAGCCTCTGACATGGGGGTCCCGTAGATAGGAGCAGGTTTCGGTTGAGCCGAGTGAAGATCTGGGAAAAGGATTCAGGTAGAAGCCCCTGAGGGCTCAGGGGTGCCAGGTACCTGGGCACAAGGAATGAGAACAGATGGTAGATGACGAAATTGGCAGGGGTCCAGGGTCATGGCAAAGAGTGTGGGTGTCAGTCTCACAATATGGGAAGCCACTGCAGGGTTTTGTGCTGGGAAGTGGCATCATCTGACTTCCGTTTTTAAGTAATGCCAAAGCAGCTCAGAAAGTGAATGGGGGGGAGGGGGGTGGAGAACAGGGTGACAGCCCATGAGGAAGTCACAGAAACCGTAGCAGTGGCCTAGGTACACATGGTGATGGCCTGGACAGGGTGGTGGCTTTGGCCACAGAGGTAAGTTGATGAACCAGTGTTGTGTTTGAAAAGAAGAAAAGATATGACTTGCTGACATAGGAGGTGAGAAGCAAGGATAATTACCCTGGCTGTGAGCACGAGGGTAGGTAATGGTCTAGGGGTAGAAATCCAAAAGCTCAGTCTTAGCCCAGTTAAATTTAAGGTGACTTATAGGCATCCAAGTGAAGACGTTGAAGGAAGCACTTGAATATATGAACTTGGAATTCAATACTGATAATATAAAATTAGGAACCATAGACATTTAATGGTTTTTCTTATGAATAACTTATATATACTTAAATTAAACAAGGAAATAGTCCCACTCATAAGATGACACCGTTTTGTCTTGAGGGTACACTTGTCAAAATCAGGCAGTAGGTTATAGGCCCCTGTCTAGGCTGCAAGCAACAAAATAATAGATTAAGTGGCAAGAGGCAAGTTATTATTCCCCACCATAAGAAGCGTGGCACTGGCAACTGGTCAGTTGAGCAGCTCAACAGCTATCAGGACTCTGGGTTAGTTCCTCTGTTGGCTGTGGCAGCTCCAAGTATCACAAGTATCTCGCAGTGTCCAAAGGAAGGGTGTGTCCTCCAGATCCTCTCAGAGGGGAAACCTTTCTCGGAAATCTCCCAACAGGCCTCCCTCACTGCTCCCATTGGCCAAAACTGGGTCCCAGGCCCCTTCCCTGGCTGCAAGGGAGGATCTGGCTTTCACAGTGGGCGTAGAGAGGAGAGGTGCAATGGCGAGTAGGAGGCCATAGCATCTGCCATTTCCCAACTCCTTCCTTTTTAATTCTGCCGCCCCTTCTCAGGAATGTCAAACCCCGAGGTGAAAGGGAATGTCAAACCCCGAGGTGATCCGAGCACTGGAGCGTGGATACCGGATGCCTCCACCAGAGCACTGCCCTGAGGCGCTCTACAGCATCATGACACGCTGCTGGAAGAACCGCCCAGAGGAGCGGCCCACCTTTGAATACATCCAGAGTGTGCTGGACGACTTTTACACGGCCACCGAGAGCCAGTACCAACAGCAGCCATGACAGGCAGGACCAGGGCAGGGCCCGGAGCCCCAGTGGTGCCTGAGGTGGCTCCAACACCATCTGCCGGGGCTACCCACCCTTCCTACTCCCAGACACCCACCCACAGTTTCATCTGTCAAGTGGGCAGGTTGGACTGGACAATCTTTTTTTGACTCTAGCAAATGCACAATCTGCCATTCTCAGGAGACCCCAAGTTGATATTTCTATTGCCTGAAATGGTTGGATTTCAGTTACAGCTATGGATTAGATGGGAAACTTTTAAAATGATGAGATAGTATTTAAATAAAAAATATAAATGCCAACACCTTTATCAAAACATTGGCTTTCCTGGCCTTCCAGTTCCTGAATATTTGCCTTCTTGCTGTTATGACAAGTCAGAAGGGCAGAAGGGCCCTCCCAGAGACCAAAAGTTCAAAAGTGAGTGGGGTTGGAGGCTCACCCTAAATAGTTACTGGCTATCTATTGCTGCTATAACAAATTATCATAAACTTGATGGCTTAAAACAACCCAAATTTATTATCTTAGCAATTGCAGAGGTCAGAAGTCTGAAATGGGTTGGCAGGGCTATGTTCCTTTTGCAGACTCTCAGGAAGAATTTGTTTCCTTGCCGTTTTCAGCTTCTAGAGGCTGCTCACATTGCTGGACTCACGGTTCCCTTCAACACATGATTCCAAACTCGGCTTCATCATCACATCTCCTTCTCTGATTCTGAGTCTCCCATTCCCCTCTTTAACTTGTAAGAGCCGCTTGCACCCACATGGATAATCCAGAATAATCTTTCCATCTCAGGATCCCTGACTGCATTTGCAAGGTCCCTGTTGCCACGTAAGGTAACGTTTCCACAGGTTCTGAGGGTGAGGGCATGAGCATCCTTGGGGGGCCATTATCTGACCTTGGTGTCAAGATGCTGGATGGGTTTAGCCTTGAAGGAGGTAGATCTGTTAGGGTGACAGGAGTGATTTTTCATCATCTAGGACTCCGACTTTCCTGCCAGGAGATGGTATATGAGCAGGTCAGTCTACATCTCCCCCAGGGCTGGGGGCCCATAACTAAGCTGCCATCTTAGTTGTTAGGATGGTATCCATCATTGCAGGAATCCTGGGGTCTGGAGGCAGAACTGCTGGGAAGTGTCTGGTATCCTTCATGGGAAGCTCCCAGTAGAGGGGAGGGAGGCTTGAGTAGGAAGCTGAGAAGACAAGGAGCTGGCAGACATTTCCCAAATATTCCCTCAGCTTTTGTTATTGAGAGAAAGATAGGAAGAGGCAGACAAAGGGGTGGGGAGCAAATGACACCTTTCTCCACTATTGTATCCTCTGAAGGTTCTACATTACATGATCCCCCCCAGGATCCCATAAACCCCCCCTACTGAATTGATTCTGTACTTTGAGTAGTACAAGGGTCTAACCTTAAAAACTGGAAATTGAGGAACAGTGGAAAATAAAGCTAGCGGTGTTTCCCCTTACCTAGTGGTAATTAATTTCTCTCCTGCTTTCTTGTTTGGGAAGTGTCTTTGGGTACTCGAAAGCAAAGCTCAGGGTCTTCTGATGGGGATTTGCCCTTGTGGTTTGTGATCCAAAGGGAGGAATATACTTCCCTGCCCCACTAATGTTGAACTTGGCCATGGGACTTGATTTAGCCAATGTTAGTTGATAGGGTGCAAGCAGAGGCTTGAAATGTACCTGTGGGCTCAACTTGCCCTCCAGCCTTTTGCCCTGAAAAGAACATGGTACCTGGAAGATGAATGACAGGTGGAGCAGACCTGGACCCAACCTGCAAGCCTTGCTACCAACCCAAAGCTTCTGAACACAGAGCTGGGAAGAGATGTTCAGTAGCTGGCCACTTAACAGTGTTTCCATCATACAGACAAAATAGATGTAAGCAATTAGGAAGTGATGAGTTTTGAGAATTACCTGCATTTTAATATAATTTATTTTTTAACTTTATACAATTTAATTTTCAATAATGCCTATGTTCAACAATCAGTTCACAAGATTCCTAAAAATTTAACTATTGGCTCTTCCAAGTGATATAAGCTAGCTTCTGCACACTACTGCCTTCTTGTGTCCTTTAATCTCCCAAACAAACTACTATCACTTGAATCCTTGTCTCAAGTCTGCTTCAGGGGAACCCAGACTCAGACAGGGAAAAGTAAACTTTCAGCTTAAGCCGCTGCTCCTCTGGGAGCTCCGCTGGACCTATTCCCAACTGACTGAGGTTTGCAATTAATTCACAATGTATTAAACAAACATTTTTTGAGCACATGCTTAACAGAGACATAGTTTGGAAAAGCACAGACCCAGCCCAGGCCTTCATGGGAGATAGACAGTAACAAATAACAAAATTTTATGTATATACTGAAGTGGTCAGGGAACATCTCCCACAATGGAGCTGAAATATACACATGAGAAGAAGCCAACCATACAAAATGTTGACAAAGAGGATTCAAGACAAAGAAACTGCAAGCACAAAGACCTGAGGTGGAAATGAACATGGCAAGTTCCAGGGAGGTGTGTGTGGCTAGAGTGTGAGACAGGCGAAGAGGCCAGATCATACGGAGCCATGTATTCTCTGGGATTTTATGGCGAGGACCCAGGATTTCACGTTAATCACAATGGAAGCACCCCAGAGTTTTACTTTTTTTTTTTTGAGACAGAGCCTCAAGCTGTCACCCTGGGTAGAGTGCTATGGCATCACAGCTCACAGCAACCTCCAAATCCTGGGCTTAAGTGAGTCTCTTGCCTCAGCCTCCCAAGTAGCTGGGACTACAGGCATCCACCACAACGCCCAGCTATTTTTTGGTTGTAGTTGTTTGGCAGGCCTGGGCTGGATTCGAACCCACTAGCTCTGGTGTATGTGGCCAGCGCCTTAGCCACTTGAGCCACAGATGCTGAGCCATCCAGAGTTTTAAACAGGGAAGAAACATGGTCCAATTCTTGTTTTTAAAAGACTGCTTTGGTTGCTTACTGGAGAATAGAGATTAGAGGTGATGAGCGGAAGTAGGAAGGCCAGTTAGAAGGCTCCCACAGAGGGCTGGGGGAGAGAAAGAAGGTGGCCAGTGCAAGGATGGCACAGTGGATTGTTATAAATGGCTCCCAAAGAACCATGCTTTCTTGAATTCATGCCCTAGTGTGGTCCCCTCCCACTTGACTTTGAACTCACGTTGTGACTTGTTTTGCCCAATAGAATGTGACAGAACTGATGAGGATTCTGAGGCTTAGAACTTCAGAAGCCTTGCAGCTTTCATTCTCACCCTCATGGACCTCTGAGACCATTCTTGGGTTATACTCCTTTTTTTTTTTTTATCCTGACAAATAAAAATTATATATATTTAAGGTGTACAATGTAATGTTTTGAGGTACATTTATACATGGTAAAATTATTCCCACAATCAAGCTAATTAACATATTCATTGTCACAAAATATTTACGATTTTTTGTGTGTGGTGAGAATACTTAGATCAACTCTCTTAGCAAATTTGAAGTATAAAATACAGTATTAATAACTTGTCATATGCTGTACAACTTATTAGGTGTCTACATTGTACTCAAACTGCATAACTGAACCTTTGTCCCCTTTGACTCATCTCCCCACTTTTTTGCCCTCCTCCTACTCTGTGAAAACCACCAATCCACTCTCTGCTTCTGTGATTTTGACTTCTTTAGATTCCACAAAAGTGAGATCATGCAGTATTTGTCTTTTTGTGTCTGGCTTATTTCACTTAGCATAACGTCATCCAGGTCGTTGCAAATGGCAGGATATTTTTCTTTTTAAGACTGAATAATACTCCACTGGGTATGTACGCTACATTCTCTTTATCCGTTCATCCACTGATGAACACTTAGGTTGGTTCCACATCTTGGTTATTGTGAATCATGCTGCGGTGAACATGAGGGTGCAGATGTTAATTTCATTCCCTTTGTACACATATCTAGAAGTGGGATTGCTGCATCATGTGGTAGTTCTATGTTCAGTTTTTTGAGATACCCCCATAATGTTTTCCATAGTGACTATACCAATTTATATTCTGACCAACATTGTACAAGAGTTAACTTTGTTTCTTATCCTTGCCTATACTTGTTATCTTTTGACTTTTTGATAAAAGCCATTCTAGCAAGTGTGAGATGATATCTCACTGTAGTTTTTTATTTACATTTCCTTGTTAAATGCCTTCCCATTTACCTATTGACCATTCATATATCTCCTTTGAAGAAATGTCTGTTCAGATACTTTGACCATTTAAAATCAGGTTATTTGTTTTCTTTATTTGCTATTGAGTTGTTTGAGTTCCTTATGTATTTTGGGTATTAACCCTTTACCAGAAAATATTTGGTTTGCAATTATTTTCTCCCATTCTGTAAACTGCCTTTTTACTCTATCGTTGTTTCCCTTGCTATGTAGAGCTTTCTAGTTTGATGCAATCCCACCTGTCTCTTTTTGCTTTTGTTGCCTATGCTTTTGGTGGCATGTCCAAGAAAAACATTGCCCAGGCCAGTGTCAAGAAACTTTTTTTCGGCTTGGCACCCATAGCTCAGTGGTTACAGAGCCAGCCACATACACTGGGGCTGGCAGGTTCAAACCCAGCCCAGGCCTGCTAAACAACAATAACAACTGCAACAAAAAAATAGCCGGGCGTTGTGGCTGGTGCCTGTAGTCCCAGCTACCTGGGAGGCTGAGGCAAGAGAATCACTTAAGCCCAAGAGTTAGGGGTTGCTGTGAGCTGCAAAACCATGGCACTCTACTGAGGGCAACATAGTGAAAATCTATCTCAATTAAAAAAAAAAAAAAACTAAAATAAAAAATAAACCTTTTCTCTATTTTTTTCTAGTAGTATTAGATTTTCAGGATTTATGTTTAAGTCTTAATCTATTTTGAGTTGATTTTTTGTATCTTGTATGAGATAAAGTTCGAATTTCATTCTTTTCCCATAGATAGCTAGATTACCCAGCACCATTAATTGAAGATACTATGCTAAATAAAATAAACCAGACATGAAAGGAAAAATATTATATTATTCCACTTATATGAGGTAACTAGAATAGGCAAACTCACAGAGACAGAAAGTATACTGATGGTGACCAGAGCTTGGGGTATGTGTGTAATGGGGAGTTAGTGTTTAACAGTTAAAGAGTTATAGTTTGGGAAGATGAAAAGATTCTGGAGATGAATGATGGTAATGATTATACAACATTTTTGAAAGCATGGCCTTGAAAATAAACTAGCTAACAGAGAAAGATAAACTATCAAACAGAAAGTAATTAAGAGGAACATGTAGGTCACTACAAAAGTTTTGAGACAGACTATGTTATGTTCCATTATTTCACTTCTAAGAAACATAGTGCACAGCATCCTTTCTGATTTACTCGTGCAAATTTCAACTTCCTTGGCTTATAAGTGTTGCCAGGAGGGTTTTTATTTGTTTCTATCCATGCAGATTTTACATTTCTTGATTTTTATGTACCTCAAAACTTTTGTAATGACCCAGTGATTCACAGCACATTATTGCCCCTTTGAAGAATAAAACTCACAGCACAGGCTGGGCGCTATAGCTCAATGACTAGGGCACCAGCCACATACACCAGAGCTGGCAGATTCGAGCCAGGCCTGGGCCTGCCAAACTACAAGGACAACTGCTACCAAAAATAGCTGGGCGTTGTGGCAGGCACCTGTAGTCCCAGCTACCTGGGAGGCTGAAACAAGAGAATCCCTTAAACCCAAGTGTTTGATGTTGCTGTGAGCTGTGATGCTACAGCACTCTACCAAGGACAACAAAGTGAGATTCTGTCTCAAAAAAAAAAAAAAGAAAAGAAAAGAAAGAAAGAAAGAAACTCACAGCACAACTCCCCCCTTTGTTTGGTTTGATTAAACATGTGGGGCTCCCTTGGTGTCTTTAAGCTTAACTCACTATCTCTAAGAGTTTGTTTCATAACCTTGAAGGGCCATAAGTTGATGAGTTCTCTGCTCCAGCTCTTGCTAGACCGCATTTCAAGGGCTTTGAAAAGCTGGCCACACAGAGAAGGAAAAAATAATAATAATAAAAAGCAGATGCACAGCTTCACAACTGTTTTTACTACCCGTTGGCAGCTATTGCTTTTTTCTTTCTCTTTGCCCCTCCCAATAAAAACCCTGAATCCCCTACCCTCACTGCCAACATTTCTTTCTTTCTCTTGTGTTGAGCCCTTCCCCCTTTGGGAAGTGAAATAAACTTTCTTTCTTTAAACCTATTCTAATCTTTATGGTAAAATTAACTTTGTATTTCTTTCTATCCTATAATATTTGTATTGGGAATTCTTTCTCTAGCCCATGTACAAATTCCCATCCTAACAATTATGAATGTACTTGATGATACTGAATTGTGCACTTAAAAATAATTAAAATGATAAATATTTAATGTTATGTGTATTTTACCACAATAAAAAAAATTTAGGAAAAGAAAGAAACTTCCCCATGTTATGGGGCTTTATAAGTGGTGGAGATGTGATCTGAACTCAGGCAGTCCAACTCCAGGATTCTAGCTCATGTCACTAAAGGAGACTGTGATGTGAAAACCCTCTGGGGAAAAACATACAAAGCATTGGGTGGCGCCTGTGGCTCAAAGGAGTAGGGCGTCAGGCCCCATATACCAGAGGTGGCAGGTTCTAACCCAGCCCTGGCCAAAAACTGAAAAAAAAAAAAGAAAGAAAGAAAGAAAGAAAGAAAGAATACAAAGCATGAGGAAAGGAAGAAAGAAAGAAAGAAAGAAAGAAAGAAAGAAAGAAAGAAAGAAAGAAAGAAAGAAAGAAAGAAAGAAAGAAAACAAAACATGAGGAAAGGAAAAATGGAAATACTGAGTACTAACAGGCCATTTATGGATCTTTGTTCCTTATCAGTCAACCCTCTTCCGGCAGTCAGAAATGGTGGGCAACACCCAGGATCCAAGATCCAGGAAAATTGATTCCAGGTCTGGAATCTAGTCATACTATCTGTAAGACTGTAGCAAATCCCTCCTAGACACTCAAGCTTTCTCCTACTGTGGGTATCTGATCTGATCTTGAGAATCAATGTGTTGATCAAGAGTTAATGAATATGTTTCAATGATCTATTACCTCATACAAACCACCACAAAACCTAAAACAACTGGGTCAACTGGGGAGTTCTTTGCTTCCACATGGTGCTATTAAGGGGTCATCAAAAGTTCATGGAAAAGCACATATTTTGAAAATACTGTGCATGGTTTTCATTTTTCATATGAAAATAAACTCATACTAACTTGTTATAATACGTCTGAATAGGGCCTAGTCTGACACACTAAGAAGAATAAGACATCAGTTTGAAAAGAGCCCCTATCTGAGCAACATGAATTCTGCCAAAGTTGAATCAAGAAAAAATAAACATCAAATTTATGGTAAAGCTTGAGCGGAAGAATGGTGAAATCATTGATACTTTATAAAAATTTATGGGGACCATACCCCAGAGAAATCAGCAGTTCACAGATGGATAACTCATTTTAAGATGGATGGGATGAGCCAGACACGGTGGATCACGCCTGTAATCCCAGCACTCTGTGGGGCCAAGGCAGGTGGATGGCTTGGACTCACAAGTTCGAGACCAGCCTGAGCAAAAAAGTAGAGAAGATCCCATCTCTACTACAAATAGAAAAACTGAGGCAAGAGGATTTCCTAAACCCAAGAGTTGGAGATTACTGTGAGCTATGATGCCACTGCACTCTACCCAGGATGACAGCTTGAGACTCTGTCTCAAAAAAAGGGGGGGGAGGCAGCACCCGTAGCTCAGTAGGAAGGATGCCGGCCACATACATCGAGGCTGGCAGGTTCGAATATGGCCCAGGCCTGCTAAACAACAATGACAATTGCAACAAGAAAAAAAAATAGCTGGACATTGTGGTGGACATCTGCAGTCACAACTACTTGGGAGGCTGAGGCAACAGAATTGCTTAAGCACAAGAGTTTGAGGTTGCTGTGGGCTGTGATGCCACAGCACTCTACCCAGGGTGACAGCTTGAGACTCTGTCTCAAAAATAAATAAATAAATAAAAAGGGATGGGATGATGTTGAAGATAAACCGGGTAATAGCAGACCATCCATCAATTTGTAAAGAAAAAAATTCATCTTGTTCATACTCTAATTGAAGAAGTCCAATGATTAACAGCACAAACAATAGCCAAAAACTTAGAAATCTCAATGGGTTCAGACTGAAAAATTAAAATTGAGCTAACTTTCTACTTAGTGGATGCCAAAACCCTTGCAAGCCATATCAAAAGCCGACAAGAGAAGAGCTTCCAATGGAAATTAACAAATAGTGTCAAGATCCTGAAGTATTTCTTTGAAGAAATAACAGGAGATGAACCATAGCTTTAGCAGTATGATTCTGAAGACAAAGCACAATCACAGGAACAGCTACCAACAGGTGGAAGTGGTCCAGTTAAGTCAAAAGTGAATTGATCAAGAGCAAAAGTCATGGCAAGTTTTTTGGGATGCTCAAGGAATTTGGGTTGTTGACTCTCTGGCAGGCCAAAAAACAATATCTGTTTATTATGAGAATGTTTCGAGAAAAGTTTTAGCAGAAAAGTGCCTGGGAAATCTTCACCAGAGCATTCTCCTCCACCATGACAATACTTCTGTTCATTCTTCCTATCAAATAAGGGCAACTTTGTGAGAGTTTTAATGAGAAATTATTAGGCATCCTCCTTCAGTCCTAATGTGGCTCTTTCTGACTTCTTTTTGTTTCCTAATTAAAAAAAAAAAATCTTTAAGGGGAACCCTTCTTCAGTTAATAATAAAAAAGACTGCATTGACATCGTTAAATTCCCAGGACCCTCACTTCTTCTTTTTTCTTTTCTTTCTTTTTTCTTTCTCTTTTTTTTTTTTTTTTTACAGTTTCTGGCCTGGACTGGATTTGAACCTGCCACCTCTCGCATATGGGGGGGCCAGTGCCCCACTCCTTTGAGCCACAGGCCCCACCCAGACCCTCACTTCTTTAGGGATGTACTAAATGGTTGGTATCAACACCTGCAAAAGTGTCTTGGACTTCATAGAGCTTATATTGAGAAATAAAGTTTATATTTTTATTTTTGTCTTTTAATTCCACTTTCCACTAGCTTTTCCTCATATGTTGCTTTTCATTCATTCTTTTAATAAATAGCATATTTTATTTGGCACTTACCATATTCCCAAAGGTGTCTACAAAAGAATATATTGACAATTATTTATTGAATACATCCTATGTAATATTATGTCATTGAATCCTCACAAGTCTATGGTGACAGTCATCTCCCCATTTTACAGATGAGAATAAGACAAGGCAAGATTAAATAAAAGATAGGGTATACCTTTATACAGATTGCAGTCTATTAGAACGAATATATGATAGTCAAGTAAATAATTAAATATGTAATTACAAATTATTCTCGGAATCAGGCTGCTAATGGAATCCAGTGCCTACCTCTCTCCCCCAAATCAGGTATCAGGTAACCCTGGCAATGGGTCTTCGTGCCAATAGTAAAGATGGCACCCAAAGAGCAAGCACGTTTCCACACACCCCCATTACCCACAATGCAGCGGGGTAGGAGGAAGCGCAGTCTCTGCCAGGAGCTAATATGGCTCCCAAGGTTACACTGTTCTCTCTCTTCACCTAATCAGCGACCTGACTTGCTTAAACCAGACTGTCGACCAGAAGCTAAGACTTTTTTGCCCCTCTGCTGACCGCTACCACAACACTTATGGAAGCTGGGTGACCACTTTGCGGCGTTAAACTCGGTTACTAGGGCAGCACCACTTCCGCTGACGTCATCACGGCGACACGTGGATCCAAGATGGCGGCGGCGATGGTGAGTGAAGGAGACTCCGGGAGCCGGAGCTGAAGCGGGGCCCTCCGGGGAATCCTAGGACCTTCCAGCACCTCGTGCCTGGCCTCGAGCCACCTCATGGACCTCTGGCTCAAGCCTGAAGGCCATCTCTGACTGGGCTTGCCTCCTCCAAAAGCTCCTCCCCTGCCTTGGCCCCGCACTTAGGCTTGTCAGGGCCCGGAGTTTTGTGGGAGGCGCCGTTTCAGAGGAAGACCTTGGCTGCTGCCTCAGCGCTTTCCTATTCCTACTTTGGTCCCCGCCCCCTGTGACCCTCTCTTTCCATTTTCGCCTTCCAGCCCTGACCCCTCCGAAGGACCACCCCATTATTCCCACCCTCGCTCCTCCCCCTCACGTCCATACCCTGCTCTCCCCACCTCCCTATCATCCTGATCAGTGCGCGGATGTGACCTCTCTGACCAACCTCCCAGCCCCAGCGCTGTTTTTGCCTCCACCCACAACTGTCTCCACCGCTCACCCTTCTTCGCTGCTGCAGTTCCAGAGCATGCCTTCACCTACCCCCCATCTTCCATCCCTAAATCCTCCCCTACCTCTCCTGTCTTTTCTCAACTCCCTGCCTCTTTCCTAGGGACTCTTAATCGCAGGTTTTCAAACTTTACTAACACTCTCTGTGTGGGTGTGGGGAAGACATGTTAAAAATGCCGTTTCCTGAGTTTCACTCACAAAGATTTTAATTATGTAGGGTTAGGTGATGCCCAGGAATCACTTCTCCAGTGATAATGGTGAAGGTGGTCTGTGAACTAGACCTTTGAAAAACACTTCTAGCCCCACCTGGCTACCTCACTTTCCCGTACTCCTACAGGGCCACACACAGAGCTCCTTGCGGATGAAGGGTTATTAGGATGAAGCCTAGGTGTGGATAAGAGTAGAATTAAAAGAACTGTGCTTGGAAGAGGTTCCAGAACTTGCAGCCTCTTGGTACAAAATCCTTAGAAATAAATCTGGGCCTTCCAGAAGTTCAGCTCAAATTCTGCTTGTCAAGAGACCAGAACTAAAATTGGCATCACTTGGTCCAAAATTATTTCTAGGGTCTTTTATATCCTGCTTCCTTCAGCAGATAAGTTCATCCTGGAAGTGAATGACAAGATGCAGAGAAAAGAAAATGACATTCGATTTTAGCAAAGGAAAATTCTGGGTTTTTTTTTTTTTTTTGAGTCAGAGTTTCACTTTGTCGCCCAAGGTAGAGTACTATGGTGTCATAGCTCACAGCAACCTCAGACTCTTGTGCTCAAGTGATTCTGTTGCCTCACCCTCCCAAGTAACTGGGACTACAGGTACCCGCCACAATGCCCACCTTTTCTTAGAGATGAGGTTTCGCTCTGACTCAGGCTGGTCTTGAACCTGTGAGCTCAGGCAGGCCACCCACCTCAGCCTCCCAGAGTGCTAGGATTTACAGGCATGAGCCACCATGCCCGGCCCTAAAGGAAGATTCTTACTTAAGTTCTTCACAGTTGGTTTTCTCCAAAGAGATGGATTATTGACTATTAGCTGACTGATAATGTATCTTTTTGTTTAATGATGGGTTCCTCATTTAGAACTTAAGAAGTCAGGTAAAAGATTTCACAGCCTCATCTGGTTTCTGTGGTCTCAGATTTCAGTCTGAACCATGAGTAGGGCAAATCCCAAAAGTGGTGTGTTGAAACCCATTTTTTTTTTTCTATATTACATTCAGAACAAGGATGGTGTAAGAACTTTACAGGAAGTTACACCCTGTCTTACTATAGGCAAAAAGTTCAATAAAGTAGTATTTATAGCACTGCACTGGGAAATTTCTCATTGTTCAGAAATTTTTAAGGGGTTGTAAGCTAGCAATACGTATGTCTAGTCCACAGTTATTTAATCAACAAATATTTGAGTACCTACTCTTCAGGAACTAGGGATGTAGTTGTAACTAAGAGGGTCAATGTTGCTTACCCTTGAGGATCTTTTCTAATCTGAAGAGATAGGTAGTGAACAAGTAAATATGTGAACAAGGTAATGTCACTGGTAAGTGCTGTGAAGACAGCAAGGTGAAGTGATAGTGATTGGAGGTGACTAGGTGACTCAACTACTTGGATTGAGGGGTCAGAGAAGGTGATACGAGTTGAAACTTAATTGACAAGAAGGAACCAGCCAGGCAAAGGAAATGGCAAGAGTAAAGGGCTAAGGTGAAAGAGAGCTTGGTATGTTTGAGGAACAGACAAAAGGCAGGAGGGTTTGAAATCTAGGGGCTGGGATAGGAGACAATGATCCAAGATGAAACTGGAGGGAGACAAAAGCAACTATGTTTCTAGAAGCACACCTGTTATCAGGGTTGATGTTGTCTTTGATTGGATTGATTGCATTTTGAAATAGACTGTCTTATAAAGCCCACTTCCCATCCATTCACTGACATACATTAGGGGTGGACAGCATGTTCTTAGTCTTCAGAGAGGCCATAGAAAGGAGTTGGGATGTATTCTCAGCACAGTGATTTAGTGTTTGTTGTGCTACCTGGGAATATTGTACTATGCTGAAATCAGTAACTGATTTGAAGGAACTGAATATATAATGTGTACAGAGGCCAGCTTAAATAGTGCATGTAAGAAACTTCGTGTTTTTCAAGAGTTTGATACCAGCATAAGCAAGAGTGAGATTCTGTCTCTAAAAAATAGCCATCCCTTGTGGCGGGTGTCCGTAGTCCCAGCTACTCAGGAGGCTGAGGCAAGAGAATTGCTTTAGCCCAAGAGTTTGAGGTTGCTGTGAGCTATGACACCACGGCACTGTACCAAGGGTGACAAAGTGAGACTCTGTCACCAAAAAAAAGAAAAGAAAACTTCCTTTGGGGTGAAATAGTGAAAAGGCATGGAAGGAAGTTTATTACATGGGTATGTGGATAAGGGGCAAAGTGAATTCACAAATGGGCGTGAGTTTGAGCTGTGTCAGCACTTTCTTACATGGAAGTCAGAACAGTCCCCACACCCCATACACACCCTCATTTCACAACCTTTGGGAGTGGGGATGTGTAGCTCTACTTTGGGGGGTATAGTTTTCTGAGGCAAGTCATACAACCAAAGAGGAACTGAGCTGGTGGATTCAATAGCCGTGAGAATAGGTGGGGGTTTTGGTTTATTATTTGTTTTGAAAGTTAGGGTTGTGACTACGAGTTTCAAGTGGTATTTGTGGGCTTTTCCCTCCCTCTTTTTCTTTGGTGAATGGCTCGTCTTCCCCAAGGGTTGGGCTGCCATCTCTCAGGACTATATTAGCATAGTGGATGTTTCCTGAACCTGCAGAGCAAGACTTCACCACCTAGGAGAAGATAGATGGGGTAAACTAAAGTTCTGTTTTATTTTCCTGGCCTGTGTCCTTCGCTGGATTTATATTACTGTATAAAGTTAGAGGATATGGAGTGATCTAGCTGAGTCTGAATTGAGAGGCAGACTGATATGTCCCTCTGTGGAAAACTATTCTTGGGAATATTATTTTGTTCAAACTTGGGAATAATGAGTAATAGGAGCCACTTTCCACCTTCATACCTGCTTTGATCCTTGAACCATTTGCTGACACTGGTGTTCCCCAAAAGGGGCATTGATGGGGACACCCAGGGGACTAAGGGAATGCCTTAGGAATCTAGAAACTGGATTTTGGAGAATAAAACTCTGTACTTGCTCACATATTATAATCATAGTTCACGCTGTATTTTTAAATGGTCTTTTTTATACATGTAATTCATATACTATAAAGTTTATAGTTTGATGTGTTTTAGTATATTCACAAGGTTGTGCAACCATCACCATTGTCTGATTCCAGAATATTTTTGTCACTCCAAAAAGAAATGAGACTGTCTCAAAAAAAAAAAAAAAAAAAAAGAAAGAAAGAAAGAAAGGAAAAGAAAAAAAAATCCTGTGGTTTAGAACACTTGTGCTTAAGGTGACTTTTGCTAATATGCCTATACAATCTGATTAATTGTTTTTTCCACATATATAATCCCTGTGATCTTTCCAAGCGGTTGTCTTGTATTGGTTGTGTTGTCTGTCTGATCTCTTGAGCTGCCTCACCAGGCACATCTTCTACGGGAGCCACTGTGTCCTTGGAGCTGAGGTGCTGACATCAAGCCTCAGTTCAATGTGTTTCTCAGAGGAGTCTCTAAAAGAATTCCCTTAATCGCCTCAGGAAGTACGGAAGAGATAGAGCAGCATTAAGTTGCCTCTTGGTTTCTACTTTACAACTGGGACAAACGTTCCCCTTTGATCTTGGTATTAAAGAAGGAGGTCACAGAATGTTGGAGAAAGTTGAGTTTTGATCTCTGGTCACTGGCAGGAAGGTGGGAAGGACCCAGGATGAGCAGAGCCATCTGGCCACAAATGAATAATAGGAGCCACCTACCACCTCCTTACCTGCTTTGATCCCTGAACCATTTGCTGACACCAGTGTTTCCCAAATGGGGCATGGATGGGGACACCCAAGACTTCTCAGCTCCTTCTCATTCCTCTTCATTGCTTCCTTCTGTGCCTTCCTAACATGGTTTCTCACCTAGCCTGTTTGCATTAAACTGACAGACCTCCCAGAGTTGGAAATCCTGGTCTTATACTTAGTATAAGAATCTGGACTAGAATCCCACTTCAGACACTCTGATTACTTTTGTGGCTTTGGGCTGGTTTTGTGATTTGGGGCCAACTGTTTACCTCCTTAACCTTCAGTTACCTTATTTTTAAAAAATTTATATTATAGCAAAAATGTGCATAAATTTACCATTTTAACTATACAGTTCCTTGGCCTTAAATACATGCACATTATGCAACTGAATGCAACCATTTATCTCCAGAGCTTTTTAATCATCTCATATTGAATCAGTTTCCTTGTTTTTGAAACAGGATACTATTCTCCTCAAAGGATTGTTGTGGATGATTAAATGAAATGTGAGATGAAAGTGCCTAGCACAGAGAGGGTGCTTTGTAACTTTACTCCAAAGTTTGAAATCTGCCTGAGGTGAACTATCTAAGCCTGTTGCTTGGGCTAGCTGAGAGTTCTTGTATAAATACCCAGTGCAGAGAAGGAAAGGCACCACATTTCTGCACTTTCTGGCCCGAGGTTTAAATCTGGTTGCCTGTTGCTTTGTGAGGGTGTTATTAGTTTCACCTGGATTGCCACAGCCTGTTGCAGCTTTTCCCTACCCCCAGCTAACAGTTTTTGAGTTCTTTTGTGTGTCTCTGTTCTATAGCTTATTGTGATCTATGGGCTCTGAAATAAAGGCTACCTTTTCAGAGTCTCCTGTGGCTAATTTGGCTTTGATTTTTGTTTTGAGGGTATTTTTTTTCTGTGTGTTCTTTAGCTCCATGAAGTTGCTTGGTAAATGATCTTTAGCTGTCATTAGCCATCATTCATGTGTGGTTGAATTCTTAGGGAGCTTTAACTGATTGAGTAATTGATTTCAGTTAACTGTTAAATTGTACCCTCCAAAAGTCTCTCCTCTCCTCTCCTCCCCTCCCTTCTTCTCCTCTCCCCTCCCCTCTTCTCCCCATCCCTCCCTTCTCCTCTGTCTTCTCTTTTCTTTCTCCCACATCCATCCATTCATCCATCTCTCTCTCTCTCTTTCTCTTTCTTTCTTTCCTTCTTTCTTTCTTATTTTAACTGGGGAGCAGTTACGTGATCTTAAAGTGGTGACTGTGTCTTTGAAAAAGAAAAAGAACAGGGCGGCGCCTGTGGCTCAAAGGGATAGGGCACCGGCCCCCTATGCCGGAGGTGGCGGGTTCAAACCCAGCCCCGGCCAAAAAGTGCAAAAAAAAAAAAAAATTAGAAAAAGAATAATCTAACCTACCATTAAGGAAGGTGCTGCTTTTGCAACAGGAAAAGCACGGAACAGAAACCATAAAGTTTGTGATTGGCTAGACTGTATTTGCTAGACGACACTATGGGAAAGGAGATTGTAAGACAGAGGGCTCTAGAACTTCCTGTTACAGAGAAATAGTGAATGAAGTAATTTTCAGTTCTCAAGAGAAACTTCCTATTTTCTTTGGAAGAAATTAATTGTTCACACCTTTCAGACAGGATAGGGTAGATTTAGGGTAGTTAAGGGTATTTCCTAGCAGTCCTTCATTGGGTGATGTTTGGAAGAGATTTTTCTGAAGGCCCAAACCCCAAGAATAAAACAGGGATGGAAAGACCTTGATTCTTGATTCTCTTGAGCTTTATAACTTTCCAGGTCACCCATATCTTTGCCACTGATGGAGTGTTAGATTACACCACAAAAGGCTTCTAGATTGCCATCGCCTTGTTCCTTGACATGCTGCCTTTGCAGTCTCGTGACTTGGAAACCAAAGAATAAAAGCAAAGTGACGTTGAAAGGGCTGGTTCACATCCCTTAGGAATCCCACTCCTTTCATGGCTAAAGGTGCAAAAGTTGTTTACTAAATGTTTAATTGACTTTTTTTTTGCAGTTTTTGGCCGGGGCCGGGCTTGAACCCGCCACCCCTGGTATATGGGGCCAGCGGCCTACTTCTTGAGCCACAGGCGCCACCCCTTAATTGACTTTTTACACTGATACATGGGAGTTACTGAGTTAATTAAAAATTAAAGGAAGATATAAAGGAATTTCCCAAGAAGCAGGTACTTTACTATTCCCTACCTTGCTTACAGAAATGAGCTGTGGGTCAGACATTCTTTGTCAGGTTCTCAGGGCTATAGAGGATAATGAAGTCACAGAATCACACAAATTTGGAACAGTATCCAGTACAGAGGTCCTATCAGGAGCCCTTGATTCTCCTGGAATCATTATGTCACATTCTGTGTAGTGGAGTGTGTTTTTTTGGGAACAGGATCTGTAGCTTTTATGACATTCTGAGATAGCCTTGTGACACCCCTGAAGTTAAGAATTGCTGATCTCTGGTTCGGCTTCTGTAGTACAGTGGTTACGGTGCCAGTCATATACACCGAGGCTGGCGGGTTCGAACCCAGCCCAAGCCAGCTAAACCGCAATGACAACTGCAACAAAACAATAGCCGGGTATTGTGGGCGGGCACCTGTAGTCCCAGCTACTTGGGAGGCTGAGGCAAGAGAATCACTTAAGCCCAAGAGTTTGTGGTGGCTGTGAACTGTGATGCCACGGCAGTCTACCCAGGGTGACATAATGAGACTCTGTCTAAAAAAAAAAAAAATTATGATCTGCTTCATTATTCACAAACCCAGTGCTAGAATCCCCTGTGTCATTTTTACCTTCTGTCTCCCATTTGCTGTACCTCTTCAGTGGAACTCCTAGTATTTTTAGATACACCATTTCCTTCCTTTCTTAAAATATAAGTGTATTTATTTTGAATAAGGGTGATCCATGTACATGGAAAAAAGTGAGTATAAAAAAGCTATAAAATATTAAAACATCATCATATGCCATGGAAATATGCAATTTTTATGTGAAAATTTCTAAAAAGCTGTATAATAAAAAAGTCACTGGGCTACCCTTAATCCATTTATCAGAGGTAAATAGTCTTTGGTATTTTTATTATCTCTCCGGAACATTTTTATGCATATAAAAATGTCCAGTATTTTAAAACTTTTTATTATGAAAATTTCAAACATATACTAAAGTAGAAAAAATAGTATAATAACCCCCATTACCTATCAACCTGTTTCAATAATTATTATGTTGCCAAACTTTTTTCATCCATATACTCCTCCTAACTAGTTTTTTCCCCCCTTCGCGTTTATTAAGGTATAATTTAATACCATAAAATCACCCAATTATAAGTGTACAGTTTATTGGGTTTTAGTAAATGTATAGACTTGTGCAACCATCACCACAATGATGCAATATTTTAGAATGTTCTTTACCCCAGCATGTTCTCTTACAGTCAGTCAATCCCTGCTCCTGCCACTAGCCAACCACTGATCTGCTTTCCGTAAGCAGAGTCATGTAATATATAGACTTTTTGCATTGGTTTCTTTTATTTAGTGTGTTTTTGAGGTTCAGCCATGTTGTAATGTATTGGTAATTCGTTCCTTTTCATTGCTGAATACTATTTCACCATATAGATACATTACATTTTTTTAATTCACTAACTGATGGGTATTTGGATTCTTTATAATTTCGGACTATTGTAATTAAAGTTGCTGTGTACATTCACGTACAGGTCTTTGTATAGACATGTATTTCTCTCTTGGAAACTTTATGTTTAACTTTTTAAGATACTGCTAATCTTTCAGAGTGGCTGTGCCATTTTACATTGCCACCAACAATATATGAAGGTTCCATTACTGTACATCGTAGTCTGCACTTGTGCCATTCTAGTGGGTATCTAGTGGTTTTGGTTGGCATTTCCCTGTTGACAAGTCATGGCAAACATTTTTTTGTGTGCTTATTAGCCATTCTTACATCTTCTTTGGTGAAATGTCTACACAGATCTTTTGCCTATTTTTTTTTTGTTTGTTTGTTTTGTTTTGTTTTGTTTGTTTGTTTGTTGCAGTTTTTGGCCAGGGCCGGGTTTGAACCCGCCACCTCTGGTATATGGGACTGGTGCCCTACTCCTTTGAGCCACAGGCACCACCTTTTTGCCTGTTTTTTAATTGGGTTGTAAGTCATTTTCTTATTAAGTTGTAAGTGCTTTTTATATATTCTGGATATAGCAAGTCTCTTATCAGATACATGATTTGTAAAGATTTTTCCCTTAGTTCATAGTCTGTCTTTTCATTTTCTTAATGGTTTCTTTAGAAGTGTAAAGGTTTTAAATTTTTATGAAATCTAATAACTGTACATTGGCATTGTATCTAAGACACTTTTACCTAATCCAGGATCACAAAGAGTTTCTCTTTTTTCTTTTTGTTTTTTAGATTTAGCTTTTTTATTTAGGTCTATGATCCATTTTCACTTAATTTGTGTGTATGGTCTGAGGTTCTTTGTGCACATGGCTGCTCATTGTCCAGTCACCATTTTGGGGGAAGACTGTCCTTTCCCTATTGAATTGCCTTGGCATCTTTGTTGAAAATGAATTTGCTATGAATATAAAGATTTATTTCTAGACTTTTAATTCTACTCCATTAATCTATATGCCTGTTCTTACCACATTATCTTAATATTGTAGCTTTATAATAAGTTTAGAAATTATGTTATATAAATCCTCCAATTTTGTTTTTAAAGTTCAGATGTTCTGGGTCCTTTGTATTTCCATATAAATTTTAGAGTCAATTTATCAGTTTCAACAAAAAAGTCTCCTGGAGGGCGCTGCCTGTGGCTCAAAGAAGTAGGGCGCTGGCCCCCTATACTACAGGTGGCAGGTTCAAATCCAGCCCTGGCCAAAAACTGCAAAAAAAAAAAAAAAAAAGTCTCTTGGAATTTTAATAGGGATTGCGTTGACTCTGTAGATCAGTTTGGAGACAATTGACATCCTAGCAATGTTGAGTCTTCAATCCATAAACATGGACTATCTCCCCTATTACTTAGGTCTTCTTTAATTTCTTTTAGCAGCATTTCAGGATTTTCATTACACAAGTGCACAGTGGCCCTAGCACTTAAGAGGCTGAGGCAGGTGGATTGCCTGAGTTCACTGGTTGGAGACCAGCCTGAGCCAGAGTGAGACCTCATCTCTAAAAATAGCAGGGCATTGTGGTAGGCACCCGTAGTCTCAGCTGCTCGGGAGGCTGAAGCAGGAGAATCACATGAGCCCAAGAGTTTGAGGTTGCTGTGAGCTATGACACCATAGCACTCTACCAAAGGTGACAAAGTGAGACTCTGTTCCCCCCCCCAAAAAAAAAAAATTATTCCTATATATTTTATTCTTTTTGATAGTAAGTAAAACTTTTTTAAGTTTTATTTTTTGACTGTGGCTAGTATGTAGAAATATAATCTTTTTTTTTTTTTTTTTTTTTTTTTTCAGTTTTTGGCCAGGGCTGGGTTTGAACCCACCACTTCCGGCATATGGGGCTGGCGCCTTACTCCTTTGAGCCACAGGTGCTGCCGAAATACAATTTATTTTTATATATTCCTCTTGCTATCTGATCTTGCTCAACTTGTTTATTAGTTCTAGTAGTTATTTTGTGGATTCCTTGGGGGTTTCTAGGTACAAAGTCATGTAATCTGCAAATAAAAGCACTTTTTACTTCTTTCTTTTTTATCTGGATGGCCTAATTTTTAATTATTTGCTTTAGTGCATTGGCTTATTGCATAGTATTGAATAAAAATGGCAAGGGTATACATGCTTGCCTTCTTTCTGGTCTTAGGGGGAAGCGTTTAGTCTTTCACTATTAAGTATGATGTTGGCGTGAGTTTTCCATAGCAGCCTTTTATCCGATTGAGGAAGTTTCCTTGTAGTCCTAACTTGTTGAGAGTTTTTATGGTGAATATGTGTTGGATTTTATCAAGGACTTTTTTTGTATCTGTTGTGATGATGGTGTGGTTTCTGTCCTTTATTCTGTTTATATTGTGTATTATGTTGATTTTCAGATAACTACACCAACCTAAGATAAATCCCAGTTGGTCATGGTAAATAAACTTGGATTCAGTTTGCTAATATTTTGTTAAGAATTTTTTTCATCTGTGTTTATAATGGTTATTTATCTGTAGCCTCCATTTCTTGTAATGTCTTTGTCTGGCTTTGGGACATAATTTCTAAAAAATTATTTAGACAAGACAGGGCACAGTGGCTCACACTTGTAATCCTAGCACTCTGGAAGGCAGAGGTGGCGGGTGGAATCAACTGAGCTCACAAGTTCAAGACCAGCCTAAGCAAGAGTCAAACCCTGTCTCTATTAAAAAGAAAGAAAGAAAGAAATACTTATTTAGACTTGTGAGACCAGGCAATAAACTACTGGACCTTTTTTTTTTTTTTTCTTAGTACTTACGTTAGCAATCCCTTAATAATAATTCTACCTCCCATTTAAATATATATTGCTAGATTGCCCTTTGCGATCTGTATCTACTGTAATCAGACTTTTTAAAGTTTTGTGACTCTGCTAGGTGGAAAAATTAGATAATTGTTATTTCAACTTGCAGTTTTTAAATTATGAAGATACTGAGGATCTTTTTGTATTTGGCCATTTGAACATTTTTTTTTTCAGAGACAGGGTCTTGCTTTGTTGCCCGTGTCAGAGTACAGTGGTGCTCCCACAGCTCACTGTAACCATAAATTCGTGGGCTCAAGTGATCCTCCTGTCTCAGCCTTCTGAATAGTTGTAACTATAAGCGTGCACCACCACCCCCAGCTTATTTTATTTTTTGAGTGTTGTGCCCTCAATTCTCAACAATTAAAAAAAAAAAGAAGAAAAGAAACCGAGTCTTGCTATGTTGCCCAGGCTGGTCTCAGACTCCTGGCTTCAAGTGTCCTTCTGCTTCGGCCTTCCAAAGTGCTGGAGTTACAGGTTTGTGCCACTGTGCCCAGCCTTTGGACTTTCTTTTTAAATTTCCCTCTCATAATTTATTTTTTATTTTTTGCCCTTTATTGATTTCTGAGAGTTCTTAGTATATTAAAGAAATAAGTTCTTTGTCAAGTGTGTTAAATGATGTCTTTTTCGTTCTCTATGGTATGCATATTTTTTCTTTTTTTTTTGTATGTCTTTTCTTTATATCCTCTAGATTTTGTTTCATTCTTAAGAAACTTTACATCAAGATTATTTTAAAATTTATCCATATGTTCTTATAATACTTCTGTTTCAATGTACTTTTAAGTCTTTCTGCCTTCTTCAGTAGCAAAGTTTGGATAGCTCTATATTTTAGTATTTAGTAGAACTAATCTGCCTATACTATTCATCTTTTCAAAATATTTCCAACATAAAGGATAAATAACAAACCAATTACAGTGGTTTGTTCAAGGAAAAGCATTGAATTAGGGGAGGGACAAGGGAGACAAAGGATCATGGAGGGAAAAACTTAGGGCAGGTCAAGGGAGGAAAAAAGCATTGATCTATGGCAACACAGTTGTTTGGATACCTCTAGTCACAACCCTGACCTGTGCTGAGCGTGGCTTCCACCATGGTGAGAAACCTCTGATCACACTCAGCTGTGCCAGATTTGGTGCAGCTGGACTTTCTTTCTTTTTTTTTTTTTTTTTGAACGTTTTTATTATAAACCACTTTGTTATAAAGGAGTTTTGTAATAAAAATAAAAATAAGTGTAAATAAAAAGAAATTGAATTTGATGAAGTGATTACATTTCCCTTTGTGTTAATATTTTAGAAACATCCTTTAGGTTAATCAGGAGGAAGATTATTCTGGTTGGTCCTGACCTAGTCAGGTGTGTTCTTAAAGGAAGTTTTGAGGCAGAAGA
>CAUYPK010128053.1:0-21455 GCA_963574355.1 Loris lydekkerianus
GAAAGGGCCAAGGAAGGGGAAGGAAGGAGGGAGGTTTTGGTGGAGGGAGAGTAATGGGTGGGGCCACATCTATGGTGCATCTTAGAATGGGTACAGGCGATTGCACTAATGTACACAGCTATGATTTAACAATAAAAAAAAGCTATTAAATTTTTTTTTTAAATCCATCAGTGGAAATTAAATGAAAAGTAGAAAAATAAAATAATTAACCAATCAAAAAAATATATGGAATTAGGAAAGAGCAGGAGTCCTGGTATCTGAAGAATTTCTTTCTTGGCTTTTGCCTTAAGGCACATATATCCTACACAGACATGGAAGAACCAAAACTACTTTTTAATGGTTATTTGCGATGATTTAGTGTTTACCATAAAAGGTACTTACCTATTATACATTAATTAAAGCATCACTATTCAATACTATCAAAAAATGCTACCCTGCTGACATGAATTCTTAAAATCTTTGCCTTCTTTTTTTGCTTTATTTATGTATTTCTTGACTTGCCAGCCCCTAATAAAATGTGCCTTTTTTTGTGTTCTCCAATCTCCATTTCCTTCAAATCTCACACCGCTCTGTGCTATACACTGCCCATGTGATATAGTCCTGCCTCTACCATAACAGAGAACACCTTATCACCAGTCTCCACCAAAAACTCTGCAAATACTGAAAAGGATTGCTATATACCCTTGGTTTGAGATTGTAAAATCATCCTCATCATTATTCTTTCTTAACAATTTAATGACATGTAATTTTCTTCTTTCTAAACTCATTCCAGTGTCCTCACATCACACTTCAGTTGATGGAGTAGATAGTTGGCCCTGGTCGCCCTAAAAGGGGCTGAACTGAAAGTGGATGAACCGATAATGGAAATAAACTAAAGAAGGCGAAGAGAGCAGCTCCCGGCCTAGGTAGCAAGTCACTGAGAGGAGGCTGTGACCTCGTTCTTGTGAAAATAGTTCTGAAAAGACCACATGATACACCACGGGAGAGGTGATGAAAGGACCATCCCCGGACTTCAGTCGTGTCCCATTTTGTTCCAGTCTTAGCTAAGACTCTGCATCTCAGAAAAGATGTCTTACCTAAGTCTTATCTGCTCACTTATGCTCTCAGGGAGACCATAAACAGCTTTAAGAAAAGAAGTAACCGAATTCATTCCCTCGGCTATAGGACTGCGGACTAAGCGTTATTTAGTCAAGAATTTTTGTTTATTTATTTATTTTTTTCTCTATACATATACATGTGTTTATTTGGTTTCCACTTTTTGCCTTCATAAAATTAAAAAGGCTTAAAATTTAATAACAATAACAATGTTTACGATAAAGACTAGAAACAAAAACCTCGTAAAGAAAGAACAAAGCATTCTATAACAGACAGACTCTTATCTGACAATGTGAATGTTACTCTTTGCATTATTATTATTATTGCTCAATATTTCATTGCAGCGATCGTCTGATTTCTTTTCTGAATATATTTATAGTCAAGAATTTTTACATGAATAATGAGACCGTATGCCTATAAAATGCGCCTTTTAAAGATAACGAATTTTAAAACTTCATATATAAATTTTATGTCTTTAATAACAAAAATAATTTCTAATGAACAATTATTTTCATATGATACACATCAGATAAGTATTATTGCAAATGTTACATTATTTAATCATTCTAAAACCCTTATAAAGTTCATAATTCTATGATTTCCCTGGAAATTAGGTTTAAAAAGCTTAAGTAACTTGTAAGAAATAAAAAATAAAATTGCAAATCCTTTCTGTGTGTTTGGCTTCAGCGCCCAGGCTCTTGAAGAGGCAGAGTCTAAGAACGCAGAGAGGCAGCTCAGAAACTTTCTTCACACTCTTCTTTCCACTTGTCCTTCATTTATATTTAATCACAAACCAACCAGTGTTTAAATAAAATGTTAATAGTATTTATGAACCTTTAATAATATAGAGTTCTCAATAATTGTGGAACTTCATCATGTTGGGCTTGACCTACATTATGGTTTGAATGTTCCCTAAAATTCATGTGTTAAAACTTAATCAGCAAGCTTTTTTTTTATACTAGTAAACACAGATCTACATTATTTTGATTTTTTTTTATTAAATCATAACTGTGTACATTTATGAGGTACAATGTGCTGACTGGATACACAATGTGGAATGCTTAGTCAAATGGATTAACATAGCCATCATCTCATTGACTTGTCATGATAAAACATTTATAATATATTCCTAGTAGTTTTGAAAAGTACCATTGCATTGTGCACAGTAGGTGAGGTCCCACCAAATGTCGTCCCTCCTCCCACCCTGCTCCCTCCCTTCTCCCTCCTTCCTGCTCCTTCTTTCTGGACTATAGTTGTGTTTTATCATTCATATTAACGTGTAAGTGATGATATATTGGTTTCATGATAGTATTCAGTACATTGGATACTTTTTTCCCCCATTCTTGAGATACTTTACTAAAAAGAATATGTTTCGGTTCCATCCAGGTAAACATTATGGCTGCATAGTATTCCATGGTGTACATATACCACAATTTGTTAACCCATTCATGGGTTGATGGGCACTTGGGCTGCTTCCATGACTTGGCTATTATGAATTGGGCTGTAATAAACATTCTGGTACAAATGTCTTTGTTGTAAAATGATATTCGATCATCTGGGTAGATACCTAGTAGAGAGATTGCAGGATTGAATGGTAGGTAAACTTTTAGTTCCTTGAGATTTCTCCAAACTTCTTTCAAAAAAGGCTGTAATAGGTTGCAATCCCACCACCAGTGTAGAAGTGTTGCCTTCTCTCCATGTTCAGGCCAACATGTGTAGTTTTGGGATTTGTGATTTTGGCTATTTTTACTGGGGTCAGGTGATATCTCAAAGTGGCTTTGATTTTCATTTCTCTGATGAGTAAAGGTATCAAGCATTTTTTCATGTATTTGTTGGCCATTTGACTGTCATCTTCAGAGAAGTTTCTGTTCAAGTCTCTTGCCCACCAGGAAATGGGATTGTTTGTTCTTTTCTTATTGATTAGTTAGAGTTCTTTGTGCATCCTAGTGCTGTACTATAAATCTATAATGTCAAAGACAAAGAAAGAATCCCACTGCAAAGAACAGAGACAGAAGACACACAAGTAATATCATTTATCCTGAAGTAACTAGTGACAAGGGAAAAAAAAAAAACCAGAAACTTACGTATGTCTAAGATATTCAAAAGAAACAATAGATATGTAAAGAATAACATATCATGCAAAAGAATGTTTTTAAAATCACATTAAATGATAATAAAAAAACCTATTAGTTTTCAGATGGAAAATAATACTAATTCAAAGTAGAATAATTAAAAACATACATAGTTATAGTATCAGGAAATTGTTCATAATGTTAAGAAGAAACTGTATAAATCTACCAGACAATATTAGATCAATTATTTAAAAAAAAAACAATAGTAAGGATGAAAGACTTGTCACCAGCAACTGTGAGGGTCAGGACTCTTTGCTTGTTATTTAAAGTGCTGCAGGAAAACAATCCTCAACTTAGGAGTCTATATCCACCTTTGAGCTTATTCAAGCTGAGGGTTGGAAAGGCAGCATTTTAAAACATACCAAGGCGGGGCCTAGAAGCCAGAATCTCTTTTCTCCAAAGCCACCCATAGAGCCACCTGTGGCTCAAAGGGGTAGGACACCGGCCCCATATGCCAGAGGTGGCAGGTTCAAACCCAGCCCCGGCCAGAAACCGCAAAAAAAAAAAAAAAAGCCATAAAACCTAAAATCATTCTGTGTAAAAACTGGTCATGAAGCGGTTATCTTTGACTACAGGTCTTAAGACCGTCTGGGTAAGGAGGCCCTGCCACATACCCAGAAGGAAGGGCACTGCTCAGAGAGGCCAAGAGGATGTAGACAGACAGGCCTTGCTGAGCGTCCTCACTTGGTCTATGTACGTTAGATCACACCCTTCCTGTCCAGCCCTATTTCTACATAGCTGTCCATTCTGTGTTAAACTGAAGCATTAAGGTGGACCATCTCCCAGGTCTTTGAGTCTTCACTCTGAGGGTTCCTATGCTGCCCACATTAAAATAAATCCGTAACCTTTTCTCCTGTCAATCCACCTCCCGTGTCAGTGACCATTGGTGGTCCCTAGAAGAGGAGGAAGGTAGTTTGGAGAGAAGGTGAAACATGCCAAGGTACTTACAGTGCATGGGTAGAGGGAAAAGATTTTTTTTTCACTCTCAAGTTTATTAGAAATTATCAAGTAAATGTGTTACAGATGTCAGCGTAGCCATTAATACTAGAGAAAAATACTGCTTTGAAACACGACAATGGATAAAAAGGAGCTAGTTTTAAAAGGAAAACCATAACAAAAGCCAAGGTACAATATTATGAGCAAAAAATGTCCTTCTGTTATCATTCTTTTAAAATTGCTGTTAAAATGTTTAACAGCGATTTCTGAGAGCATAGGCTCCAAATAGTTCCTTCGGAAAATGCAGAAAACATTTCATTTTTAATCCCCCAGCCCCCAAAGTAGTTTTTGGCAGAGATTGGTCCTGAGCAGCTCGATGACTCCATATCTGTAGGAAATTAGCCTTTCTCTGAATAAGGCAGTACTTTCCTTAGTAGAATAGCACGTCCCATTATGAATTCAACAATGTCAATGTCATGAAACCTCAAAACACTCTCTCTATGCTGACTCCAAAGATTGGGTTTAAATATTTATCAGAAATAGACATGCACACACAACCTCCATGAGTTTAGGGCAGCGTTTCCAAGCTATGGTCACAGAACAGTGAAGTTGGGAAGCCATTGTTCACAATGGCAGCAAGATTTGGAAAAACAGGGATGTCCTCTAGCAAATCAGCTGAAGGAATCTTGGGGTGTCTTTTTAATAGCAGGAAAGCAATTCTCTTTTCTAAGAACAATCATGCCTGAAATATTGAAACTTTTGCTGACAAAATTACAGTTTATTTCCTCTGAGACCTTATATCCTTTTCTAGGCTAAAAGAGTCAGGTGGTACCTAGAATTTATTTGAAAGCTCATTTTGTCTTTAGAGCTTAGCAAAAGGTTATCCACAGACTGGATTAAGGTAGAATTAAAGGATAGCTAGAAACCCTGAAAACCTAATTAAGAAGAAATTTTGAAAATTAAACAAAACCTCAGTATATTTCTGAGAAATACACCAGCCATGTACACATATACCAATTGGGTTTTAAGAAAAGAAATACAAGTAGTGACTGTGAGACTCTAAGGAGATGCTGTACAAAGCAGGACTTGGATCCACAACTGTAGGATAGCTGTCCTTGGGAGGGATCAAAGAAAAATGGATTTGGCATTATTGAAAAAAATATAATTATTCCATCATTAGCTTTCAGATCCCAAATGGATCTGTCCCCTATCCATTAGGTTTCTTTCTCATCAGGATAAGAGCATTACAGGGCTCTACTAGGTATAATAAAGCATACAGCTTTTTCTATTATGTGCTTCATTCCTTTATTTACACATAGTTTCAAAAGTACCCTGCAAGACTGGGTACAGAATTGGAGTCATTCTTAATATTTAGGGACTTAACTCCGGTGATCTGTCAACTTCTGTAAAATTGTGGCTCATGGGGAGTCCAACAATGTCTTAAAGAGATCTGCAAGATTGGCTTCAATTTAAGCACGAAAATGCAGTTGTCTGAGTGCAAACAGATGGAAATCCAGGAATTTCGAGAAGGAATTCTTACAAGAAGAATCTAATCTCACAGTTCTATTTACTATGAAAGTTCTCACAATCAAGTTGAATGGTGGCTATCACAGAAGGGCAAAGCGCCTTGTCCACCAGAAGAGCCCAGGTAGCCAACGATTATCAAGCCAGAAGCAGGGAACGTCTGAGGCCTTCAGAGATGTCGACTACCCAGCATTCACTGACCGAGGAGGAGGGATGGACTCAGTGGTAGGACTTACACTTCCAAGTTCAGCACTGCCTTATCAACAGGAAAACTGTGACTTTTCCTCTCTGTTGTTAATCACAATTCTTGTGAGTTGAAAGGAATTTGGGAGCTAATTCCCCCTGGAGCACCCTTTAGTGAAGTTATTTTTAAGTCTGAATTTCTTGTAGACTAGCCTTCATGCCAATTGATAAAGACAAGTCATTAAATATTAGGAGTTGTCTAGCTTTTAACTATGAGGGGTGTCTAAGTTTCATAATTTGGTGATATTAAAAGTTCTTTAATATCCTTGGTTATATTACAGTGGATGAGATTGCGCCATTTTATGACAGGTGCAAGTATTTGAGTTACAAAGATGCAGCCAGCCTGGCTAAGGTGTGGTTCAGGAGGAGATCCTAGAGCTGCAGTTCTCAACCTGTGGGTCTCGACCCCTTTTTAACAATGAAAATACATTGCGGCATTAGGAAGGTTGACAACCACTGACCTAGAGTGAAAATGGCTGAGAAATTGTTGAAAGTGTCACTTTGAACCTTATGCTTCATGCCGGCTGACCAGGAGTGGCCATTTCTGTCCATAGAACCGAAAACTTTTCTTCCCTAGGACAGGCAGCTTTGGAGATTTCATCTTTTAAATCAATTCACAGAGACACAAAGACAGAATAAAGAAAGAGCAGATACTGTTAAGTGTTCAGATGGTCACCCCAAAGCAAAGTGTGACCAATGAGGGACAGTGGCATGACAAGACTTTAAACTGTTCAGTCTGGGGGGTCAGTTTGTTTAGTGGATTTATTGGAATTCTTCTTATTAACTGATCCTGTTTTAAGCAATGTTCTTGATACATTATGAAGACAAAGTCAGGTCAGATGAACCCAAGTTTGGCAAGAATTTTTAAGAAAATAATTCCAATCCGAAAAAAATGTTTCCACGGGGGAGATATAGTTTTCCTAGAAAATAACTTCAGGTGCTCAGAGTCCTCCAAAAAACCAAAACCAAGGCCCCAAAGGGGACTCCCCTGGAGCCTCACAGGGAGGAGACACAGGAGGCCTTGGGGACACTGACAGAAGTGGTCTGGCCACCTGCCCTGGTCCCTGCCATGGGAGGGCAAGTCATAGCTGGATTTTGTCAGGTCCTCCAAATTGTGAAAAGCTCCTTTCTCAAATGAAGAAACCTTGTATGATGTAACTGAGTTTCACTGGCTTACTACAATGAAAGAGGAACTACAGAGACAGTTTCTAAATAACTTTTTCATTAGGGGAAGTGAGTGCAGTTTTGATTACTAATGCATTAGGCTCAAAAATCTTTAAGGTTCATTTTTTTTTAGCTGAAATATCAGAAGGTAGGGGTGTCTTTGGGTTGGTTGAGATTTTGAGTCTAGAGGCAAAGCGAGTGAGCCAAGACTCTGAGAGAAGGAAGCTCTGAGCTGTCAAGACATCCTGCAGGGGTAGCCGTGTAACTGATGAGGAGGCTGCCAGGCATCAGAGCAGACCTCACTGAGTCTTTCCTGTTTCTGCAGTGTGGTCCTGCACTGAAGCTCATCTGGAAGAGCTTCCCACAACAAACGCCCTGTTAGGTGTCCAACATCTCGTCCTGGAACCCATGGCTGTCCTCGGGATTGTGGGAAGTGGGAGGTACTCTCCGAACAGGAACTGAGCTACGGTGTTACTTTGTCTGGGTCATCGGTGGAACTGGCTCCTGTCTCAACAAAGCCTTCTCCAGGCCTGCCAACTTCCCCTGGGCTGAGGCCTTGTTGGCAGGTGCTGGAGGATCTGCCCAGTCAGTCCTATGCTGCCAGGTGGCAGGGCCTCACCTCCCACAGACTCACGCATGCAGACAGGAGGCCCAGATCCCAAGTTCTTCTGGAAAGTAAGGCCTCTTTCTTCTGCAGACAACTTGAGGCTCCTGTGCCTCAGAGTTCATTATTTTTCCTCCCTCCTGCCTCTCTATACCATTCCCTGTTCTACCCCTGAGGTTCATGCCTCATTCCTCTTCACCTTCCATGCCACCCAAGCCATCTATCCTCCCTTAATAGTTCATTAAACCTAGAGTGCCAATCATTCATCACCATGAATTTGGTTTCTCTTTTATGACACAGAATGATCTTCCAGTGTCCCCTAGACTTGAGAAGAAGCATTTTCATTCCATCCTTATAATGACATGATGGAGGGGGGTCCACAATCTGCCTCGGCCATCTCAGAATAGCCCAGCACCCCTGCTAAGACACAGCCTGACTCACCATCTTCCACCGGTGTCACTCTTGACTGGACGGGGCCTGTGCCCTCAGAGTTGGTAACACAGCTAAGGAAACACCAATAGCAAATGCCATGTGGCTACATAGAATTCCAGCGGTGCACTGGTGCCTGGGTATTTAATGATCTTGGGAAAAGGGGACATCATTAAGGGCATCTTCCTGGAAGAGGTGGAATAGGAGCAAGGTTTTAAGATAAGGAACATTCTGGCTGGTAGCCAGAGGGAGAGGGTGAGAGAAATTAAAGTTTTTTAAAAATAAAAGAAAGATTGAGAAATGGAAGAACACAGCCTGCACATGAGACAAAAGAGCACTTTTTCTTCTGAGAGGGGAGAGAAAGGTTGGGGAAATTAGAGGTCCTTGATTCTTAAAGGAGGAAATTATATAGGACCTTAGAAACCAGAACAAAAATCTGGTCCTGTTGTGAAGTAAAGATGTGGGCAGCAGGGTGTGAGTGGGTGGGGGGATGCAGAGATGACTGGGCAGGGGGCGGCAGGGCTGCTGAAGACATCCCTGTGCAGAGTGTGGGTGGAACCTCATGGTCTCTTGGGAGTGCGGATCCTAAAATGGCACTCTGGCATTCTGTAATTCTGCATGTTTTGGCTCTCCAGAACAGTATGTCTTAAACCTGTAATATCAGTGGGTTATTTTTCAAGCAAAATTCTAGTCACAACCACACTTTCATAAAGTCTAGAACATCAAGTCTTGACAGGGATGGAAGGGGTCAGGGTCAGCTTCCATGACCAGTGTCCTCCCAGCCTCCAGCCAATATTGGACCCAAAACATCTCCCAAATATGCCCTCAGTGCTCTGAGACTCAGTGAGGTCCAAAGGATAGTGTATTGTGAACACATCCATCAAATCTGGAACTATTGGAAGGATGGCCACAGATGACCAGTCAGGACAATATTAACTGATACCCTGCAGGAAGAGGAAGCATCAGAGGAAGGAAATGAGCAACTTGTTATGGGCACATTCCTGTGAACAGAAAGGTGGGTAATTTACATGGAAATTGTAGACAGAGTGAAACAAAATCAATAAAAGGGTGTGAAAGTGAATGAATAAACAACTGGAATAAAAGTGTCAAGTTAATATGAACAATAGGGCTTCACCTGGACCCTTAAAGCAATGTCCTCAATGACCTTTTACCTAACTGGCTGGCCTTCCTCCTGCGTATTTCTCAGACTGAACCAAAATATACTCTTAATTAGGTCATTAGCAGTTTCATAACTCTTCAAATGTTTTCCATGGTTTTCAAGGTGAAGCCCAAACCCTTGAGCTGGCTACATGCTCACCTGTGAATGCCTGGACCTTCCGCTTGGCTCTGGGGAACCACTCTGATCTCCAGTCTCTTACCACCTCACCTTTCTTCCCATCCCTGCACACACACACACACACACACACACACACACACACACCCATTTCCCCATGCTTATCTGTACCAGCTGTTTCAGCTTCTCTGTGGTTTTCTCTCTTTCTCCACCTCAGGGCCTTTGCACATGTTAGTCCTTCCATCTAACATGTCTTTACCCTTTGTTCTTCCAGCTAATTCCTACTTAGCCTTCAGATCTCAACTCCATTGTGCCATTTTCCCTGAGACTTTCTCTGATCAGCAGATCTCATACGACCCTCTCTAACTCTTGCCACATTTGTAAATCATTTTTCTTTTCTCCCCACCAAATTAAAGTGCC
The DNA here is from genome assembly GCA_963574355.1 of Loris lydekkerianus. Classification (NCBI taxonomy): domain Eukaryota; kingdom Metazoa; phylum Chordata; class Mammalia; order Primates; family Lorisidae; genus Loris; species Loris lydekkerianus. The sequence continues at coordinate 9,842 of CAUYPK010128053.1, forward strand.
CACAGGTGCAAAGATCATCTTCCAGTGCAGTACCCAGGGAAGCTCTTGATAAATGCTGGAAGATTGGAAAGAGGGAGGGAAGGAAGGGAGAGACGGCAAGAGGGAAAAAAGGAAGGCACACTTCAAAGGAGCGGCCCTCACTGTGGGGCTATAATTACGCTGAGAACTGATGGTTACTTTCATTGAATGAGGAGACATTTCTGAGTGAGGGATGTACAAAAAAATTGCAGTAAAGTAAAGGTGACTTTGAAATGTTAGCAACAGATCAGCTAGGGCTAAGTTGATTGCAGGTAACAGAAAGCCTAAGAAAAGATTTTTATGGCTTTTTCATGGAAAAGAGGAGTCCAGGGTGGATAGGATGATAGTTCAACATCTTCAAGAACCAGGTGCTTCAGACTACTGCTCTGCCATCCCTAAGGTGCCTTCCTCATCCTCCTGGCCCAAACAGCACACTCACATACCAGGCAGGATGGAGGGCCTGCCCCTCCATGGTAATGACAGGCATTTCTGTCTCATTAGTCCGAGCTTGGTAACAAGGCCACATCCTGCCTGGAAATTGTGGTGTATTAATAGGCAGATAGTAGAATCAGATAATCAGTTCTTAAAAAATGAGGAAGCATAGGGGTGATATGGTTATTCACCAACAACTTTGTGATTCATTTTTGCAACTCTGCAATAAAGACAGAGTTCTAGAGTCTTAACATTGACGTCAGTCTGAATTGCAGTGCTATAAACAACAAAACAAAGCAAAAAAAAAAAAAAAATTATGAAAAGAGCACAATAAACAACAGAATGGTGAATAAAAACCTGACATACAGAACCATACAAAAATAGGAAATGTTTGCCTTCAAAACCGGCACTCCCCCACAAATATACCTCCTTCAAATTTAGTAGCACGAATCGCAGAAACAAAGTAGGGCTTTGCTGAGACTTGTAAGTCAATACGCCAGGCTCCTGCCAGAGTTCCAAAAAGGAGCAGGGTTTTGACAAATGGCAGGGTCAACTCCAAACACCGTGATCAACTGTGAACTCAGAATATTGCTGTGCTGGCAAGAAATCCTCCCAGAAGCAGCACCTGGAAGGGAAAAAGAGCAGGTCTCTGGGGAGTCCACAGTTTTTGCTTCCTGCAACTCTGCTCTGATGCTGGAGTGGCAGCTGGACTGATTGAGTTCTAGCATGCATTAATGGGGATGGATGACAGAGTGTCACCAACTCGAGTGTCATATGTGCAGTGTGGCTGGGGCCAGAGGTCTGGGAGATGGAGTGCGGTGGAGCCATCTGTCACGCGAGGCAAAGATGTTCTCCAACCTGAGGCTGTGCGAGGCACCTAGGTCTCCACCTGATGTTAGACAGCCTGTTTCTTTATTTAAAAGAAAAATAACCAGGGCTGGGTGCCAGGGAGGAGGCACTGGCTCCCCACCGCCACCAGCAGGCAAGCTCATTAGCTTAATCTTCAAGCTCTTGTGATCAAAAAGAAGTCAGCTCAGGAAAGAACAGCTAGGGCCACGGCTCATCTCCGTCACTCCAGGATCCAGGACGCAGAGCAGAGAGCCCTCCTCAGCCCTTCTAAAGAATCTCTCCTTCTTGCATCTATTAGGACTCACGCAGGTTCACCCTGTGACTCCTCTGATGGCCGGAGAAGAGGCCACTCTGCCTCTGAGCTCCGAGCAGTGGCTCTGCCCTGGTTGTGTTACAGTTAAAACATCTTGCCTTGCCTCGCACGGTCATCATGATTTGATGTGCGTATTCCAGCTACATTATTCAAATTTAAGCTTATTTATAGTTCTTTGTAAACCCCACAGAACTAGCGTGTATTTGGCATACAATAGGTGTTTGCTTCAGAAGGTTGTGTGGGAGACGGAATGAATCAATGTAGTCCACACCTTCCTTCTTCCATCTAAGTCCACACAAAAGAAAAAGCTGTCTGCAGCAGGCCAGGTGAGAACTCACTCAGCAGCAGACTGGATCAACCACCAGCCAGCCGGCTGGGATTTGAGGGTCCTGCAGCCCCACCTGGGCACCTGTCCCACTGGAGACTGTCACTGAGGCATTTCATCTGGAATAAGGAGCTCTCACCACTGAATACAGGTTGGCTACTGTCACCTTCTTGCCATTTCTTCAGCACTGTAGAAGCTGCCTCATCAGGAAATAATCCTGGATTAACTTAGCCAGTAAAGTCTGAACAGTCCCTGACGTGGGAATTCATGCTCAGCATCTGTGTCCAGCATCTGAACTCAGCTCAAGGTTTTCTTTCCCCCAAAGTCTGTCCTCTAGGTAAGAAGTGAAGTCACTTTCTTATGCACAACCTCAGCAGCTTAGTGCTCACATCTGCATAAGAAAATTAAATACCAAGGCTTTGGGGCTGAATTTGGGGGAGAGTTAGCAAAAGGGGTACCTGGCATCATAGCGTATGGTGAAATATCAGCATGAAAAATGTAGTGTCCTTAGAGGATTTCGGTGGAAATGCTGCTTTGTTGTGGGTTTGTACAGCCGTTTAGCTCAAGTTTCTGTCTCAGCCCCAGTGGCCGGGTGGAAACATCAGGCTGGCAAAAGCTGCTTCTGTTCCATGAAACTCCGTTGCTTTGTATGTGGAGAGGTTTATGGTTTGCTCTTACGGGCCGAGCACCTTTCCAAAAGAAGAGTCTTTAAAGACAGCCAACAGAGAGCATCTTCATGACGGCACCCAGGGCAGTGGGCTTACGCAAACCCAACACAGGCCTGGCAGCTTGTAGTTGGCTGGGGTGTCTCTGCTCCTGGAGATGGTTTTGAGCAAGTGGGTGGCAGGGAGGGAGGAAGCCCTGAGCCTTCCCTGCAATCAGCAAATCAAACGGCCTGACCCCCGTGGGACCAAGGGAAAATCAGGCAGAGACGAGGCTCAAAGGTTATCTGCTGGGCTGTGTTGTTGGCTGGTCGGTTTTTATACTTGACGGTGGGGCCAGTTTCCTGTTTCTAAACACTTGAATGTTGACTGGGGAGGGGAGGGCTGAAGAGGATTCTGTAGATTTAAAATAATGACAATAAAATAGGCTAAATTTACCATACCTTTAGCAAAAGGACATTTTCAAGATACCAAAAGTCTGTCACATGGTGGAGGGGAAATCTACTTTTCCCTAGAAGTCAATATTAGGGCTGATTTGGAGACATAATAAGGAATATTTCTTTATAAAATGAAAAACAGACTTTCCCAAAGTAGAATGTCATTAGATCAAATTATCAGCACTCAAAGGCAGTGAGTTCTGAGACCACTTGGCAAAGAGGCCAAGTTACTGTCCACGGGGCTCCACAGAACGGAGCCGTGTTTAGTAGAATGTTGACATCAAAATCCAGTGATGTCTTGAGTACTCTACAGGTGTATAAGAGAACATGGACATGTGAAAAATGGGTAAAAAGCAGGCCACGGCAACACGGGACAAAGCCAGTACAGTCTCGAGTACTCTACAGGTCTGTAAGAGAACATTGACGCATGGAAAATGGGTGAAAACCTGACCACAGCAACACAGGGCCTGGGGCACTGTGGTGACATTCAGAACACAGTCCATCAGGTCAGCGCTGTGGCTTCTGATCAAACTAGCAGAGACATACAGCAGAATCGGCCAGGGTGTGTCTCATACACCACGCTGTGTCACCCACCATGCTGAGTCTTTATAACATGTCATATTCACTTGGAAGGTATGGGTCATACTTACATGTTTTTAAGGCTACATTTTAAGGTTTATTTTAATTACATTTTTAAGGCTCCTTTTTTGAAGGCTAGTGAGGACTTGGGATTTGAACTCAGGTTGTATGACCCCAAGATCAATTCTTCAGACTTTCTTACACAACCTCATTGGAAGCATCCTTCACAGACTAGGCAACTTTCTCTTCACTTCTCCGTTCTGTAACTTCCCTAACAGAAGCCACCAGAAGATGACTCCTTGCGTGAGATTAAATGCGACTACTTCATAAAGATATGCTGGGCCTTTGGTATCAGAAATAGCTAGTATGAGAAAATGAGTGAAGACGGGTCTTTCCCTAGAGGAAGCTCGTATGGAAGAAACTTCAGAAAATGCCTGTTATGTGCCAGACGCTGGTCTAAAGGCTTATTTTTAGTCTGAGTTGATCTTCAGATCGTACCAATCACATATGATCCATTTCAGATGTGAAGACACAGGGGTTCAAAACATTGAACTAGGTCTCAAGGCTGGGGTCTACATCTCAGCTCTCCCCACATGCGTGTATCTGTTAAGAAAGAGAAGAGGTATGTGTGGGAAAGGATGGGAAAAGCAGAAACATACAAGCATAGAAAATCTTCCCCCACCCCGTTATCTTGCAGGGTAGCCCCTCGTGCTGACGGGCAGAGGCACCTGTGAGCTGTAACCCAGGCTAACCGCGGCTGTCTGAGATTCTGACTCTGCAGCAGCTACCCAGAACCAGGAGCACCAGAGTCACCTGCCTGTCCACTGCTGACCATGGGGACACCAACCTCTCACTTTCCCCTTCTCAGAGAAGCAGCCACTGTTGGTCAGTGCATTGGAAAGGGGAAGCTGCCCTCTCCACTACCATCTACAGCCCACGCAGCCTCTGCCTTATCCGCTCTTCGGAAGGACCTCATAGCCAGTGGCTTGACTCTGCTCTCTGCTTATCAAATCCAACATACATTTGCTGAAAATCACTATAGCACGTTCTGTGCTGAGTGTCATTGGGAAACTATTATAACAGGGTCTGCCTGCCACCTTCAATGAATAGACACCACTGAATAGTATTTGAGGAGGACTTATGGTGAGCGCTCATGTCTGCTCCCCACACCATAGGTCACAAAGAGCTTTCACAGGTGCTGCTCCCTCCAATTTCCCAACAGCCTAGAAAGTTGGACGGACAAGGGTCACCGACCTTGTGGTTGAGACAATGGAGAGTGAGGGAATTCAACAACTTCCTTAGTTAAGGACATGTTTGCACCTGATTTTGATGATAGAAGAGGCTTCCTACACTGTCACACTGACTACCAAGCCACTGTGCTTTGTTCTGAATAAACAAAAACCGAGGTTTTCCCATGGCCAGCCTTTCCACTGCATCTGAGTTTCTGAAACGTGACACTGCTGTGTCTGAACATCCCCTTGGTTTGGATTATGAAGACAAATTTGGCAAGGAAAGGGAAACAAAGAAATCACTGCCCCTTGCCCCATCCCTGGGGCTGTGCTGGGTGTGTCCTCCTGTGTCCCCTGGTATGGGCAGCAACACGCTTTAACGCTCCTGGCCACCTTACAGCCCGTGCTCATGCTGGGCTCGTCATGGTATTAGATTTCTCCTGCCTCCTGGCCTTCCTTGCTGATGGGCCACAAACACGTCTCACTGTCCCCTTTCCTTTGCCACAGGGAGCAGCACCATCCCATGAATGAGCACCCAAGTCTTTCCTTAGCAATTGCAAGTGATGGCTGGGCCTTGTGTTCCAATGCCTCTTCAGAGCTGCTAGCCACAGAGGGGTTAGTTACTTGTCCTCAACCAGGATGGAAAGGGATAGAGGCAGCTCCTATCCTCTGGGAGATCTGGTGTGAGGGAAAGCAGGTCCTGAGAGGGTGACAGAGCACGGCCATCAGACCCGGGAGACATTCCCATGGCCAGGACACAGATCGTAGGGGACCATGGTGAGGATGTGGTTGGCCACATGTGTGGGGCCTGGTCTGCCATTGGAAGGAGAGTGGAGTTCTGAGAGGTAGGGGTCACTGGGACTTAAACAGTTAGCAAAAGAAAAGGACGCATATAAAAGGGGCTCCATGTCCTCAGCCGTAAAATAGAGCTGTTATTAGCAGCACACACAGGCTGTTTTGGTGACTGAGGGGCTGAGCTAACTTCACAGCTGCTCACGTGGCCCTGCAGGTGGCCAGAGCCAGGGAGCTGGCAGAGGTGCACGGTGGGTGCACTCACACTCAGGAAGCTTCTTACTACTCTCCTCAACTTTGGGAAGAAGCCTTTGCAGCCCCACTTTATAAATGAAAAGATATTGATAGTCAGAAAAAGCTAATTATGGTGTACTTTATCGCTGTTACACCCCACACATAAGTCCATTTCTACAGTTCAAGTATTAGCTCTGGAAGAGAGAAGGCACCATGTTTTCCCTGCGAGCATCTTTCCTAACACATCATTTGTCTGACCAGTCAAAACATAGTCAGTAAAAATAAAATGACAGAAGCTATGATAGACTGATGACTTCATGGGTTTTAGCTCTGTGCCTGGCACGAGAAATACAAGATTTAATGTTTGTGTTATTAAGGAGATCAAAATCTAGTAACTAAAAGTGATTTATATTCGTATATTAGTAATTCCCACTTTGCAATTCAGGTTTAGATATTTTTTAACATTTCTTCAATTATTTATGTGTGTGTGTGTATTTGTCATGAATTCATGACTAAATCAAACCCAGCACAGAATAAGCCTGAATTTTGGTTTCCATTTTTCCTTTTACATTTAAGAAGACATTGAAATAAAAGAACAAGAAACTTGGGGCAGGGCACAATTATAAGAGGGACTTTACCTAACGAATGTAATCAGTGTAACCTAGTTCTTTGTACACTCAATGAATCCAAACAATAAAAAAAAAAAAAAAAATGACGATAGCTTGATTCCATCTTATCCCTCCCCTGCAGACGTGTTTTCTTTGCAGGAATGCTATTTGTTTATATACTGAAACATATTAGAGACGGTCTTACCAGTCTGTCTAGATCTGAAGGCCACAGAATGTACCAAGGCTATTGGGCTGTAGGACAAATAAAAACCAATTTGCTCCCCTTTTCTACATTTCTAAGGCAACAGCAAAAAGCATACATTTTGGAGCTTAATCTATCCTACGTTCCTTCCCAGGGTGCTTCTTACTGCAGAAACGTGGTAGCAGTTAATGGGACCTGCCATCGGCATTAGTCATCCATGACCCGCTCTGTACGTTCTGTGCCTTCCCTAAGCATCTTCTCTCAGCCAAGCAGGCTGTCAAGAGTAACTCCAGCCAGTAGCACATACAGCAAACCCACATTGATGTGAAGGCTTTGCTAATTAGTCACTTAAAAAAAAAAAAAAAGCCTAAGTTTTATGGTTGAAAATTTGTCTATATTTTAGGTACAAATTATCTTAAAGATATTGTTTCAACTTGTAGTTAAAAATAATAGCTTTGTGAATCCTGTTTTTCAGCAACTGTTCACCCCCACTCTAGTGCGATGACTCAGCCCTTCCAGGAAGTTTGTAAGAAGTACGATTCTCCTACGCAAAGTATCACAGGCATGGAAAGACAACCATCATAGGTACTCAGCACTGAACAGAAACTAGTAGATTAACAACTGAGGCTCTCAGGAGAGGAAGTCTCAGTTGGATTCGAGGGAAGAGGGAAAAGGGTCCAGTGGGCTCCACCCAGCAGGTGCAAAGCACAGGACGTGGCTTCCCCGGGTAAGGACCTACAGAACTTGGCCTTTGCCCTTACAAATGCAAACTGTGTAACCTAATCGTATGCACCCTCATAGTCATTGGAAATAGTGGGTTTTTGAAAAAGCATTCTGTGAACATTCATAGTCTGTATAACATTTGCAGTAAAGTATATGTTATACTTTAAAAAAAAAGCATGTTTTATTCTCAGGTGGGAATGCTTTGAGTACTTATGATCATACCGCAGAACAAAGAAAAGCAAAAAAAAAAAAAAATCAAATTTAGGCAATAACACTTCCCAACACAGAATTCTTTGTTTAAATATTATTTATTCATTATGAATTACCTCATTTCAGGATGAAGACTCTCTTTTCCTCTCCACTGGGGACTGATATAATAGAATGTCATTACATAACAATTAATTGATAAACAGGTCTTGAGAGCACCCACAGCCACTAAGTTGTGTTTTAATTCCTCCAAAGAAGAAAAACAGTGCTTATGTTATTTTATTCTTGCAATACTATCCTAACTTTGGGGGGAAGGTTAAATTATTCTGAAAGCTATGAACCCATCTACATATTTATTCTTTTTAAAGTTTCTGTGGTGTGTTAGCATCTGTATTGCCAGAAAACAAAATTTTCTTCAAAGTTATTCTTGGGCAGGCCTGGGACTCAATCCATATGTCTCACAGTTAGTTGCAGCTCGAGGCTTTAATTTATGTGACTTGTTCCAAACTTGGCTGGAGCGTTATGTGGTTCCGTGAATGCGTGGCGCCACCTATTGGTGATCCCTCAGTAGTTCAATTTTCTTTATCAGAAGATAACGTTTTAAGTATTTCACAAAAAATTCTTTTTTGAGGGTGTTCAAGATTTTAGGAAGTATAGGTGAAAACAAAATGTTGCCTTTATCAATTTATTTTCTCTACAGTAACTGGAAAGGTATTATCCTTTCTCTTAGACTAAGTGAATTAGTAGAAAAAGACAAAGAAGTATTTTTTCATCCTTCTCTTAAAATATTTGTTGGTTTTTTCTGCGCCACATCTCAGGAGATTAAATCCACGTCTGTGCTCCAGCTCCTAAGACATAGAAGAGCATCATGTCAACCCAAGAGAAAATGACAACCTCACATAAAACAAGGAGGTTTTATTACTTCACCATTTTGGAAAGACACACACCAGGTAAAGATTAAAAATTCCTTGTGGATAGAAGCCAAATCAGAATGGGGCAACAGACATCTCTTGGAGAACACCTCCAGCACATTACAGCCTTAGAACTCGGATCTTTCCTCAAACCTTCCTGGCCTTGCTCTGCTGGGGACTCCTTCCAACAACCCCATATCCTGGCCAGGAGCATCAATCTGCAGGAAAGCTTACAGTCTTGTGTCTCTCACAAAAATTAGGGGGAACTCAAGAGATGCAAAAATGCTGTTCCCACTGATGTTAAAAATCCTGATTCATACCTTCCTTTACATCTAGATGACAAAAACACGACGGCCGTGCTGTACATATGTCCCAAGTCATCAGGGTGTGTACATTAAACAGGTGCATTTTGTTGTATATCAATTATACCGCAGTAAAGTTACAAGAAAATCAGGGGTTGGAGGAGAGAGAAATTATTTTTAATAATTTTTGTTATTCCTTCTGCCCAAATGATTGTCTTTTTTTCCTTGTTTTAATCTTCAGTGTAACAAAGAGCAGTTGGGCAGCTATTGATGGTGAAACTCAGCAGTCAACTCCCTTGTAAATTAGAAGCTGTGGTTGTAAAAACGGATTTGTATATCACCGGGAGTGGGGAGTGTGTCTGACTTGTAAATTTAATTAAACAGCAGGTGCAAAAATCAGGTCATATGGCTTTGATGTGCCCCGTGCGAGGATGACAACCAGACAATGGTTCTAATATGAAGAAATTTGCATACATTTGCATTGGATAGCAGAGAGCACTGGAGCTCTTACCACTTTCATATTTTATTTCTAGGAAGTTGAATAAGATTTGAACGAACAGTTTCTATTTAGACATTGCAAAGAAATACAAGCAAGGTTTTAGCGCTGACGTGGAAGAGCATGTGGCCTGAAGGCTGGGGTTGTCTGACACACACTTGAAATGCAACCATCCTTGCTGAAAGGTAGAGGCTGCCTACAAATGGAGGAAAACAGAGAGAGGAGGGAAGAGAATAAATGTTTATTAAATCTTTCACAGGTCGCATAGCATTGATTAGGATACCTTCCTTCTGGGACTCTAACCTGGGGGTGGCAATCATTCTCCATTCTCATAGCCAGAGCTCTAATTTCAGAAATGGTAAAGACTGAACAGATGAATTTTCAGATACAGAAATTAGCAATTTACATATATGGCTTGTTTTTTAAAAAAATAAAGTATTTTCTTGATGTATTGGATAGATCATAATTTTGATAGCAGCAAACTGGAATGTTTAGAACAAACACCATCTTCCCACTTCTTTAGATTTGGGGTTTTTGCTCAGGTCTAAGAACACAGTAAATAAACGATCCCCACCAGAACCCAGCATTATCTTTAAGCAAAAATACAGACACAGATATTCATAAAAAAGCACTAAGGAAAGAGGTTCTGGAGAGTTCGTCTCGGAGATGTAGACACCCAACAGCCCTCATGCGTGGCTCTCTCCTTTGCACGTTCCCAGCTCCTCATCAGGAACGCTCGCTGCCTCCTTTGCTGCTCCCACGCTGAGCCACAAGAGATTGGTTTCCAGTTCTGCGTCCCCTTCTCCTGGGTGGAGCCGGCTGAGCACAGTTGGTGTCCGACTATGAACACCACCTGCCTCCCTGGAAGCTAATAAGATATGATGTCAGCAGAGAAGACATAACTGGGTTGTCAACACGTTATTTTGATGATTATTTATTAAAATCAAATTGCACTATAATGATATCTGGGATAACTCAGAGAAGCCAGCTTTTAATAAATGCACAATTCCTTAATTGTGACATCATACAACTGATTCGTTGTTTGAACATGCTAAATTCTTAAATGTGGTAAAGTATCTTACTACCTTTAGGAAGGAGCAACGCTCCTGTAATCTTTATTTTTCAGACATTCAGTGTCCTGTGTTCTAATGACTTAGTTATCACTTGCTTTCACTTTCACTTTGGAGCTGCCAACCCAGGAAGGCAGGAGCTTCCTCCTTGTGCCCTCACTGCATCTGCGCTAGTCTTCACTATTTAATCCAGGGTCTGTCGTATGGTAGGAGTTGATAAGTAAAGTCAACTGATCAAAGCAGTGAGATAAGACGTGAAGGTCAATTGCAGATGGCCAGCCTGGTACGCTGTGCACCAGGTACTAAGAAACCGTCCTGGCCCTTAGAATGTCCAGGAGCTGAAAAGAGGAAGAGACAGACCCAGGGGCAGGCCAGGCACATGATTCTAGAGTCCAGTTTCTGCAGAGGAATGAGCACACACCACAAGGCCCACCACACGGGGAGTGCTGACCAAACATGGACTACTCGGTAAAGGTCCCAGTGGTTTGAAGGGGCACACCTACCTGAAATTCAGTCTGCCATTGTCAACCATGCATCCAGGGCTGGAAGCAAGGCCAGACAGATGTCCAGTTGTCACACACTGGTCAGTGTGAGGTCCACTCACTGGGTTCAGGTCTAGTGACTCCTCCCAGACCATGAAGCAGATGCACCATAGTTGTTTACTGTCTGCCTCTGCTATGAAATGGTTGGTAGGAACTATATCTAATGGCAGGAACTATATCTTCCCAATGCCCAACATAGATTTTGGCACAGAATGCCCACACAGTACTTGTCAGATGACTCCCCAAACCCAAGTCATGACATCGATGGATAAAATGCCCCCTCAACTAACCTAAGTGTCCCTCAATTGATGATGGCATAAAGAAAATGCCTCACACCAAAAACTACTGCTCAGCCACCGAAAAGCAAAGGAACCAGAGCTTTTGCAGCAACAATAGGCAGAATCACAAGCCATTATCCCAAGTTAAAATAGCTCATAAACAGAAAGGCAAGCAGCACGAGCCTTCACTTGCAAGGGTGAGCTGAGTGATGAGCACATGTGACGCAGGGTGGAGAGGTGGACAATGGAGATGAGTGGGCAGGGCTCTGGGGGGGAGGCGGCAGGGCTCTGGGGGGAGCAGACAGGGCTCTGGGGGGGAGGGAAAGGGCTCTGGGGGGGAGGGAAAGGGCTCTGGGGGGGAGGTGTGGGCAGGGCTGGGGGGAGTGGGCAGGGCTATGGGGAGAG
>CAUYPK010128057.1:0-11885 GCA_963574355.1 Loris lydekkerianus
AGAGGTATGGGGCAGAGCTCTTTTTTTTTTTTTTTAAATTATCTCCATTTTATTTATTTATTTATTTATTTATTGCAGTTTTTGGCCAGGGCTGGGTTTGAACCCACCACCTCCGGCATGTGGGACCAGCGCTCTACTCCTCTGAGCCACAGGCACTGCCCCGGGGGGCAGAGCTCTTGTACCTTATGCTGCTCAATGGAATATCATAGGCACAAAAAATCCTTCCCTGTCCTGGAGGGATTATTACCTTCCAAACTCCCAGCTTTGGGATGAAAGAGAGAGATCGCTAATGGTGCCATGGAAGGACTGAGAGAAGCATTGGGTTTCCACACTCAGCTGAAAACCATTGATTCTGTGTTTGAGGCATTTGGTTTCTGCAGAACTACACAGTTGAGAAAGAGGACAGTTACCCGATTCAGAGCAGAGTTTGCCAATTGCCCCCGATTCAGAGCGGAGTTTGCCAATTGCATGCCCCATCTCCACATCTACATTCCAAGGGTCTGACAAGAAACCATAAACATCTCTATCCTAGGAATTCAAGACCTAGGTAGTCACAGACTTACCAGCGTGTTCTATAATCTTTCTTCAATTGCTGAACTGCTTTGACCCTCTGTTTTCTCTTCTGCAAGGATAAGAAGGGTTGGACTACACTATTTTAAATATATCTTCCAGCTCTAAATTTCTATCTCTGTATTTTGAGCAACCTTTGTATTCCTCGGAGTATCAGCCATTATTTGGAGTGCTGCAGTAAATATTTTCCAAACTATTGAAGGGAGAAGAAACAATACATTTCCTAGTATTAGTATTACTAATTACTGTCCTAATACAATACATCATATTATGATAGTACCAGAAAGGAAGGGGGTCTGGAAAAACATAAGGCAAACCACAACCAAGAAAGTTAACATCAGACCAAACTTCCTAATTCATGGATTAAGAATAAGAGCCATCATCCTGCCCCCTCTGTAAATGGTTTATTACTATAAATTCTAGGAGGCCCTCATATAACAGGCTCATTTACACCATGACCTTACCCCATAGAAAGTGTTGTAACAAAGCAACCAAATGTTCCTTCCTCGCCTTCAGCATTTCACTGGCCACAATTCTCACTGGAATGGACCCCATCACTGTAGTAACTTCTATTGGTTAAACTGAAGGGATGATTTATATCAATTAGTGCTCTTTGGTTAAGTTAAGAAATTAACTTATGGGGATAAAAAAGCAATTATTGGAAGTCTTGCATGTAGCTGTAAGAATAAAAGGAAGAGTTGGTTAACCAAGCACAAGAAGGACAGGAGCCAGGCAGCTCAGGGTGGATGGATGTCCTCACGATGCTTTCTCAAGAGCCCTGCTATCAGATGACCCTGCCTTTTCTGTCTCTGTGTCTCTGCTCCAGCCCCAAAGGCTTGGAGAAAACCCTCACTGGCAAGTTCCAGGTCATATACTTAACCTCAGGATCAAAGAGCAGTGGTTCTTCCCAGAAAAATGTGGTGTGCGTGTATAGTGCCTGTGTTTATTTATTGTAAGTGTGTGTGTATGTGTGTGGATATGTCCATGTGCATGTTTGCATGTGTGCACATGTGAGTTTTCACGGAGGCATCTTTATGTGGTGTGTGTATATGTGAGTCTATGTGTGTAAATTGTATGCAAGTACATGTGTGCATTGTGAATTTATAAGAGCATGTGTTTGTGCACATATGCAGGGGAGGAACATGCTGGAAAGATACACCAATATTTTCTACCAGTTATTTAATGAGCTACATATTCTACTCTCTAGACACTATTCTCCTCTAAAAAATGGAAATGCTAATGTAACACCTGTCTTGCAGGGTGGTTCTGAGGATAAGATGCTGCACGTATGCAGTAAGCAGCATGATTGGCACAATAACCTCAATAAGTAGGAGTTAATAGTCTTACCATCTTATTATCTCTGAGAAGGGCTGTGATGTTCATAAATAGGTCAAAAGCAAGTCAAAAAAGTCCTATTTAATCTCATTTTTCATGCCTCAAGAGCCTGCACATTAGAAAACCTACTCCTTTGCCCGTCCCCAGGAGGCTATTCCCTCACTCTCAACTCAGGGGCTTTACTAATGCACTTTCTTCTGCCTGGAATATCCTCCTTTCTTGCAATCCTATACTTAATTTTTCCCCATCCTTCAGGGCTGAGCTTGAACGCATCACCCCTGTAAGCTTCATGGACCCTCCCCCAGGATCCCCAGTCTCCTGCCCCTTTAAGTGAGGACAACACATAGAGAGATGGTGATGAGATCCAATGGTTGTGACTCCCTGGGGTGCTGTTTTGGAAAGGATTCTGAGACCACGTCCAGAGTCATCAGGAAAGCACCATAAGGAATTACACATGTCTGCCACGTGCACAGAGTAGATGCCATGAGATGTCTGGTGCGTGTCCTGATGCTGCCCTGCAAGCCTTTGATTGTATGCTGTGTTGTACTATTCACTAAGTGCTTCAAGTGAGCTCTTTCCTTGAAACCACAGACCATGTCTCAAACTTTTCATTTATGCCTCACTTTCACTAGCGTGGTGCTGAGCACAGGCAGGAGATCAATTGACACTGGTGGGAGGATTGATTCATTCCTTGACTGGCAGCCAAAAAGTGTGAAGTCATGTACTGCACATAGAAACTCAGTAGCTTCTAGAATGATGAGCAAATGCAATCTCACAGCCTTCCCAGCAGGGAACATGGAGACACTGGCAAAATTGTACCTTTTGGAGTCAGACAAAACTGGACTGGACTCAAGTCCGACTGTTAATTGGGTGACATAATGGCCAGGTCATGTGACCACATCAAATCTGTTTTCTTGTCAAAAAACTGGAGCTAATGATATCCACACTACAGGGTCATTGAGAGGATTAGAAATGATCACACATATAAAATTTTTAACCCAGATCTTGGCAGAGAAGCAGCATTAATATACCTGAGTTTCATATAAAGAGATTAATAATGAATTTGAGAAGAATTCAACAAGTACTAATACCATTATTATTCTCATTGCCATCATGATATGGCAAGCTGGCTTCCCAGGAAGACAGTGGAAACTTACTTTTCCTCAGATTGTGTCTTTGGGTGGCATTTGTGGGGAACGCCCTCTCCATCCTGCCCCACCAGGAGGTGCCCTGAACCCTTGACACCCCAATTGCAGGTAACTTACTTGGAGACCTTCCCACTAGCACATAGGCTCTCTTCATGAAGGGGCAGTGGGCGCTGGAGCATTCAGACAGGCTTTCTGCTGAATTAAGCCTGTATTTCTCAGGCGAGAGCTAAGCATATTTACATGTGTAGAATGTCAGCCAGGATAAACAGAAGCCCCGGATTACCTTTGCTTATATAATTTTCTGGGGAAATCCAGGACATTAAAATCACTAACCACCCAGCATCCGTTGAAATAGGGCCTCCTTTTAAAGCCAAAGTCAATCTAGGACCAACCATACCTTAAACCCATAGATGGAGCATTTATTTTTAACAAGGGCTACCATTTATCGAGGGCTTACTATGTGCGAGGCACTACGGAGAGAAACAAATAGACATTGCCAAACTTGATCTTCATAACAACCCAGAAAGGTAGTACAAACTATCAACTCTCCCCACATCAGTGTAAAACTCAACCAATATCTGAAACACTGTGTTTCAGCAGTAATTAAAATTCACAGGGATGCTACCAACTCCTGGACTGTATCTCTGCCCTGCCAAACAATCTGAACAATCACCAGAAATTCAGTGAAGAGACACACTCAGAAGTAAAACTCTCATTCTTGTTTCACAGCCCCCAGAGATCTTCTCCTAGAATGTCCATTAGCCCTGGCAGGCTTTTCTGGTTTAAATCATAGCCCAGCATTCGATGAGAATATAGTTATTATAACAATTGCTGCATCACATGATGCTTGTGCCATTCGGAAATGTAGATCTAATTAGATCTAAGCTGTAGAAGATTTGAGTATGGTAGTTTCATTTTGGCTTAATGCTTGGTGCCTGGTGTAAAATCTGAATTTATTACTCTTTTTTTAATCATTTCTGCATGGCTCAACCAGTCATATCAAAACTACTGCATGTTATAGACTTTAAAAAGTGATTCCCTGTGGGCATTTTAAGGTATAGGATCTATTATGGGAAGATATATATTTGACAGCATTCTGTTTATTACTCAGTTCTGCTACATTGTTCATGAATCCAGTGAAAGATGTTCACAGTGGTAAGTAACACTATATTCCAGGAAGAAGAATCGCAGGGCAACTGCCTTGACTAAGTACTAGAATCCGTGTGTGGCGTGGTTACAGGACTAATGGGCAAAAGCTTCTCACACTCCATCAAGACCCTCAGAAACAAAGGAGGCTGTTAAGAGCTTCATATCCCCCCAGATTCTAGCCAAAAATATTTTTCCATTAAAAGTAGTGTGTCTCAGCAGTGGATAATCTACATTATAATTCTGAACATTTTTAAGAACAAAACTCTTAGGTAGCATTATCCTTCCTACTCCAGCCTCTGAGAACAGTTATTTGGAGATGGGAAAGGAAAGCGTGCCTGTGAGTCTTTCCTACATGTATTTCTTTATTCTATTTGTGCCAGAACTAGTTCAGCCTAGCTTCCCTAGCTGTAGAAGGGAACCTGGTCAAAGAGGTCCCATAAAAAGTCCTGTGTAGGTTAAGTTGACCACTTCTAGGAATGCCCATAGGCATTACTTCCTATTTCCACCTTGTACTTGGGTGCTCAGCCCCAGTCTCCCCAATTTCTCTTGTTATTTCTCATTGCTGCCCTTAGGGTGTGGCTCTGGTCAGCCTCTCTGCTTGGCCCTCAGTCTGGCTTTACCTCAGGTGACTACTCTCCAGCCCTAGACCACCAGCAGCCTATCTGCAAGGAGCCTGTGCCTAGGCCCAGAGCCCCAGAACTCTGACTCCCTAGGATAGGATCAGTTGATATTCTTGGGGAGAGGAGATTTCAGATTAAAAGTAAGATGAACTGATGGAGCTGATCCTTCTCAATTCCAGTGTGTCTCTTTGTGTTCCCTATATACGGTCTTTGGTGTAGGGTTCTCCCTGCTAAGCTTCATGGAACTCATCACTGCCTGTGGAGCCCTGTCTTCACCACAGCAGTGCAGAGTTGGGGAAGTGTTATGGAGAAGCTGTCCTAAAGCCCTGACCTCATTGAGCTCCTGAACCAACCAATCTAGGTACCACCTACCTCCAGAAGTCTTATGTGCAATAATTCTGTTGTTTGAATCACTTTCCAATGACATTCTGTTATTTGTAGCTGAAAACATCCTAATTAAATCACCAAAAAACATTAAAATCTCCTATCCTTAAAGTATGCATATAGGGAGAGCATGGATTTGAGACTTGGACCAAGATGTGCATCTTGACTTCCTCAATTTTGTTTATTTATCTGTCTCCTTCCCAACTGGACTGTAACCGCTGGAAGGCACGAAGCCCGTCTGATTGTTCTTTGTTTGAACAGGGAGATTACTAGAGTCTTGTACAAACTTAAAAGTCTTGATTGGAATCCAGACTTCTTGACCCATTATAGTGTGACCTTAAGCAAATGATTCAATCTTTTGAATAAATAAATGTAAGAATATTAGTACCTACTTTATGAAATCTTATAAAATGCTATTATTTGAAAGGCAGTCAGTATTATTAGTTTTGGATATTTACCACCTACCTAGAATACAAGGTCGGACAATTAAGCTTACGAACTCATCCTAGAAAGAGTGCTACATACCTCATTGCTGAATATCCCTACAAGTCACCTTCAAAGTACTACCCTTGGAACGCTATGCGCTTTTTCTGGGATGATTTCATAAACTTATTTGTCAGACCTTGTCTGATAACAGCTCTGATGACAACTCCAGAAAAAGAGTTCTAAATTTGCTTCAAAGGATGAACTAGGCACTGGCATTGTACATAACTTTTTGCATGGGGAGTACTCTGAAGATGACTATAGTGATATTCAACAATGAGGTAAGTAGACCTCTTTCTAAGATGAGTTCTCAAAATTAATCATCTGACCTCGTACATCTGACATTTAATAAAAACTTGTGAAACAAGTGAATGAATAAATGATTGAATTTATGGATGAATAGCAACTTGGTTTATATTGTTTCGGGTGTGCCAAGGGCACAAATCTTGGAGATCTGAGATACGAAAAAGAAGCTGATCTTGTGCTATGACATAATTTTGAAAATGCAAACTCTAAAAGATTTTTTAGCTGCTTATTTTCAAGCTTAATGTTTCCTTCTCCATGGGAATCTCTAGATAAGATTCATCTAAAAGCAATGTACCTCCTTCTTAGGAAACAGTCTCATCTTCACCTTGTTCCCAAGGACCCAGAGCAGAGATGCCTACCACTTTCATGCATGATGTCATCTTCCCAAAGCAGAAAGCCCTGCTCTGACCTATGGGTCTTGCCCTGCCTGTGCTCTCTGCACTCTCCTCTCCATCTTCCAACCCCAGGAAGCTGTTGCCATGGTCGGTTGGTACTGACAGGAACCACAAGCTCCCCTGAGTGCTCAGGGTTAAGTGTGATGGGATGGTAGGAAGGAACACCTCAGACCAAGGAACAGTTGTCAGTATACAGATGGTGTTCAGGCTTTCAACGTCTAGCCATTCAACAAACATTTCTGAACATTAGCCACCTGCCAAGCACTGGTAGAAAGTACTGCGGAACCCCACCCTGTTCTTCCTTTAGGACTGGCACATTCATTCCCACAGCAATAGGAAGTATTGCCTACTGAAGGCTTTAAGCTGAGGCCCTCTCTGAAAATTGTCGCACCAGAAGAAAGCTACCTTAGCCCAAGATTATGCCCCTTCTCAAGTAGAATCCCACATTCATTGACTGCTCATTTCTGGAGTCAAAGTTCTAGCCTCCATGCCTAAATTCTAGGCAGCCCAAGAACCATTCCAGTCCCAAGGCTGCAGACTCCATCACAGTTACATCTATACCTACTTCTGCCCCATCCTCACCTCCTGTCAGGTATTACTCTGACAGACATGCCCAGTAATCTTGTGCATTCCAGTTAGGGTCTATTTTCAGGAAATCTGACCTGGGACAGAGTAGTTTTAGGTGCCAGAAACAAACCAATTAACAAAACAGAATTCTCATGGCACTTACATCCTAGTGGTAGGTGAGAGAAGCAGAAACAAATAAACCCATAACACATTAGCTAGAGACGAATGCTACAAAGATGAATGAAAAAAAGTAGGGAGAATAGCAAACAAAGGGGCTGCCATTTTCAATAGGTTCTTAAGGGCAAGCCTCCTTTATAAGGGGCATTTGAGCAGAGACCCAAATCAAGTGAGTGAAACATGTCGATATCTGAGGGAAAAATACTTCCAACAAAGGTAAGGGCAAGTGGAAGGCCCTGAGCAGGAGGCAAGTAAGGAGAGAAAGAAGAAATTATATTTAATCTGTATTTAAACTACCATTCTCACTGCTATGTGAAAAATGATTGAGGCAAGGGTCATGGGCAGCAGTACAATGATCAGTTGGGAGGTGAATGCAGTCACCAGGCCAGAGGTAACCAAAGAATCTGAGCATCTTGCTCTATTCTGACATGTAAGTTAGGCAAGAAAATACACCCGCCTATGTGCATATCACTTCCTCAGTAATTGAATGTCCAGATCCCCTTCAACCTTCATTTCCAAAGACTGACAGCTGGAGGGAACTGTTTTTCTCAGAAGTGAGTTGTCCCCCAGGTGTCAACCAGAGATGAGAAGAAGTCAGATTCCAGATATATATTTAAGTTAGAAGTAAAAATATTTGCTAAGGATTAGGTATAGGAAGGAAGGTAAGAAGGAAAGGAGGGAGGGAGGAAGGAAAGGAGGAGAGAAGAAGGAAAAGGGAAGGGAAGGGTCAAGGTTGACCCCAAGATTTGACATAAGCAACTAAGATAAAAGATACTGCAGGGAGAAATAAGTTTAAGAGATAAAATCCAATTGTTCATTTTTAAGTGCATATGTTTGAGATATCTATTGAACACATAAATGGAGCTTTGAGTGGGCAGTGGGCAGTCTGGAGTTCAGAAGAGAGGTCCAAGATGAAGACATAAATTTGGTCATTATCAGCATACAGACGATATTTAAAACTGTGAGACTGATCAAATCATCAAGAGTGTGAGTGTAGACAAAGAAGTTGGTGTCCTAGGGCACTCCATTAGCATTTAAAAATCAGGGTAATAGAAAGACAAGAAAGAGACCTGAGTAGGAACAGCCAGGAACCAGGAGCAAAACAAGTGAGTATCATGTCTTTAAAAGAGAAAGGGAGAGATTGACTTAATAATTTGAGCAAAATTCAACCTGAGAAGTGATGTCTGGGCATGGCAATATGGAATTAAGACATCAGCAATTATGACAAGACCTGTATTTTCTGTAGTGGGAACAAAAGCCTGAATGGAACAGTTCATAATAGAATTTCAAGACAGGAGTTCTAATCAAGTGACAGGATTACCTGGTGTTCTATGCAGAGAAAGATTCAGAAGTTAAGCCCAAATTCAAAGAGTGCTATGCTCAATTAACGATGTCTGCCATAAGTACAGCTATGGAAAGAGAGGTATGTATAACACATAGTACCATTCTCTTTCTAGGATAGGTTGTGGTTTATTCCATATTCTCTATACACTTTTGATACTACTGACCCATTTGGGGTGCTTGTTCACAGTGAATTTAATATCATTTCAATAAATTCTGGATATTAAACTTCTGATATTTTCAACATTTCAGATGATTTTCAACATCTGATTTTTCAACATCCAGATGTTCTTGAATAGAAAATGCTTTATTAGATTCTGTACCCTAGCTGGGTGAAGCTATTTATTTATGTAAAGCAATTTATGAGAAACTTCAGTATCTTCAAAGAACTCTGCATGTCTTAAGAAGATATCACATTTCTCTGTATAACCTAACTTACAAATCAAGGAGGCTTTAAAGGGTAGACAAGTTAACATTTGACTATGCAATGCATACTTACATTTTCTATTTCCTTTTTCCCTGGGAAATAAGACGAGGTAATTCAGATTTCTGCATATGTAGCTATTTTGTTTTGGTTGAAGATAAAATGAGGCTTTTTTTTTTTTATCAAATGGACACAAATATAGGGAGAGAAACTAGTGGAAACAGAAATTTCACAGACATATTAAAACGTAGTTTTCACATTTTGCCATGCACATCCATTTTTTGGGCCCAAACTTTCAGGGAAAAAAAGTTCTCAATATAATTTTTTTTTTTTTTGAGACAGAGTCTCACTATGTCACCCTTGGTAGAGTGCCATGGTGTCACAGCTCACAGCAACCTTAAACTCTTAGGCTTAAGCAATTCTCATGCCTCAGCCTCCCAAGTATAGCTGGGACTATATGCACCTGCCACAACACCCCACTATTTTGTTGTTGTTGTTGTCACTGTTGTTTAGCAGGCCTGGGCCAGGTTCAAATCTGCCAGCCCCAGTATATGTGGCTGGTTGCGCCCTAACCCCTGAGCCATGGGCACCAAGCCTCAATATTATTTTTTAATTCAAATTTTCATTTGTTTATGTTGATGTACCTATTTTTGTACTATAAAGGAATTGTAGCATTTATTTCTTAACATACGATATTATGAAATTTTATGTAATAAGTAATTACAAAACACAAGAACAGATACAAGGTACAGGAAGCTCTCATAGGCTGCTGGAAGTTTTGTGGCAGGTTTTCTTCATGTCTTCATACTCAGACCTTCTCTCTTCATAAAGTTAAAACACCATTTAGGTGTCCCTGAGAAATCATCAATGTTTTTAAATCTTGCAGTGCTTTTGCCCTCTTCTTGCATCGTCTCGGTCAAAACGAAGATCCCAGTTTGACACTGCTCCAGAATCCGTGTCTCATTTCCTGTTGCACCTCCAGCCACTTCGGAGGTCTCCCGTGCATTGCCTTCTTTCTCTCTTGGCATCCGAAAAAACTTTTCTTCCTGTTGCCATCACAATCTGATGACATTCTCTGTCAGAGGAGGTCCAAAGTGTCTTTTGGCAGCTGTTGCCATGCTCTTTAGCATATATAAAAACTGTTAGCTTAAAGCTTGCAGTGCACAAAAACCATTTTCACATTTTCCAAGGAATTTTCCAACAGTTTTTATAAAAATATCAACTAGAGTATTAGCTCCCACCAAAAGAAATATGTCACTCTTTGTTGGACAAAATGCACTTGTCGCAAGTTCATCATAAGTTCAACAAAACCAGTTGCCATATTTCAGGGTACTATTTTGCATACCAAAATCATTATTGCTTTCTAGAGTTACATTTTAATGCAGAAGCATAAATAAAAAAATTTAAAACATTTATATAGATATGGAATTAATACTACCCATGTATAATATGCATCCCTATTTTTTCCTCAAAAAATTGAGCAAAAAAAGTGTGCATTATACATAGCAGAATACGGTAATTCAGTGGTCAAGTGATTCCCAAAAAGATCACATTTGCTTCCAGTCTCAGATTTTTATCTTAGCCTCCAAAAGCAATTCTTTTGTACTCCTTCCCCTAGGGAAATATTTCCTATAATAATACTTGCTATGGCTTTAAAAACTTAACTTCCCTTTAAATTTGCATGTCTACATTCTAACACAAAATATCTCAGAGTTGGAAAATATCTTAAGAGTTATCTTGTGCCCATGTGCGAATGAATCTATCCCAAATACACCTTCCAGTCTCTGGTTAAACACCCGCAGTGACTGAACAACTCACTTGGGGAGAAACCAGTTCCCTCTGGCTATCAGCCTTCTGAAATGAAGGTTGTAAAGAAACCTGGACATTGAAGTAACTAGGGTGGTATGTACAGAGGCTAGGGTTGGTTTATTTGATGATTCTCTGATCTCGCAGGCCACAAGATAGAGCAAGCATTCTTCATTTGTCAATTAAATACCCTCCCTCCAACTATGCCCACACTTAAGAGGGTTCCCAGTAAAATAAACTGAGGTCTGTCTAATTTTTAAGTCTCTTTTGTCCCTGGGCTAGCAGAGAGCCGTGTGGTTGGGAGGGTGGAGGGGCAACTGAAATAATGACCTCCTAGTTCTTTAATTATGGCGCCAATAATCCCCTTTATATTCTGGTGTTTTGTACCATGTTTATGGTTTTGTCTTAATTCATCTTAAAGGCCAAACAAAAGATGACTGTAATGGGTACAAATACAGGAGGCCCCAGCCACAAACCTCAAGCAAGGAAACAAACAAAATGCATGGGAGTCCAGTTTCTCATATTAAGTATGACAATGGCGTAAAGTCCATATGTCTCAGGAAACGGGGAGCATTTCAAAAGTCTCCAGGGTGCTCTGTGAAATCAGAATCATACAAAACTCATGCCATTGTTCATTTTTCATCCTCACTGGAATGTCATATGGACTCTCCTTCACTTATGCTTAAAGATGGATGGCCAATTGTTTAACCTGGTGTTTTTAATTAATTAGGTCCCTACCACCATAAGTTTAAATGAAGTCCTTTAATTTAGATTTTGTTTAGTGGGCTATAGAAAATCCATACTTATGACAATTTTTTTTTTTGACATTTTCACTGGACTATTTATTACTGTTCAATTTATAATCACCAAATTGTAGAAACAACCTAAATGCCCACCAGTCCAGAAATGGATTAACAAGCTGTGGTATATGTATACCATGGAATACGCATAGGTGGCACATTTCTTTTTTTTTTTTTCTTTTATTAAATCATAGCTGTGTACATTAATACGATCATGGGGCACTATACACTGGTTTTACAGACCGTTTGACACATTTTTATCACACTGGTTAACATAGCCTTCCTGGCATTTTCTTAGTTATTGTGCTAAGACATTTACATTCCACATTTACTAAGTTTCACATATACCCTTGTAAGATGCAACCTGGAATAAAATAAGC